>JASDQU010013975.1:97875-119250 GCA_032191745.1 Picea mariana | reverse complement strand
TTAGGCCATTAGTTGTAATTATACCTCCTAGTCTCCTATATATACCAAGGAGACATTTTCATTTTGAATCATCTTGTACTTGAACATTTAAGTGGGGTAAAAGGAGGTTTCCCCCTCGAAGAGGCTTATTATCTGAAATTATCTCTTTTTCAAGGCGTTGAGTACTTTTCCTAAGTTTTTTCTATGCTATATTGATGTTTGGTTCTTAACATTCTCATCAAGGAAATTACATATTATATTACATCAATCATCAAACAATCAATCCTTTGACATCAATCAATCACTTGACGTCAATCAATGACATCAATCAATCAAACCATTGGCATGAATAACAACATGATCCAACATTTATTTATTATTCAAGAGATGGATCATTTCATGGATGGTCACCATATGTTCTCTATATATGGAACATTCATCATTGTAATAATATATTCATCTAAAATATTATCGCATAGGAAAAATAAACAAAGGAGACACAATTGGATATAATTGACATAGAGAGGGTTTGATCATGAAGGAATTTTATTCTGGGAGATCTTGGATAGGTGGAGAAGGACTTCCATCTAGAGATCAGGTCAATGAGAAGAGAGAAAAGAGGAAACCACAAGTGGGTTTCAGTAGAGCGAGGCCACATTAAAGGTTTTCTTCATAAGAAGTTTTATGTATAGTATTTGAGGTCAAGTATGTGGGCATCATTGGAGATGAGCGCGTATACATGGGATCACTTAAGGAATGTTCCGAACACCTCAAAATAAATGAAGATCTAGGTTGTACAACATATCAAAATTTTCCAAGTTTATCCGTAGTTGTATTTATCTCAGTGGGCCATTATCCCTATTACGAGAGCCCTAATTTTGTCATAATAAAATCATCCCAGTACTATTTTTCCCTTCGATATTTTCTAGGGGTATCTATCCAAAAATATTAGTGTTTATGTGTGCATGATTTGGTTTCTAGCATTGATTATTCTATATTTATTGAGTTGAATATTCCATTAGTGTATTTTTGTTTTGTGAGTTGCTAATTGGAGTAAGGAAATCACTAGATAAAAATATACCTAGGATTAGAGTAAGGGGATTTCAATATCGTATTAGAGTGCATGCTCTGAGAGGAAGCCATATCTCATATCTGATGCAGGAGCATCCCTCACGACAAGAAAAACCAACATGGAAGCAGAAGACAGCTGGAAGATGTCCAGCGCAAGTTTTTGAATTTTTAAATTTCCCTTGAAGTTGATGCGCAAACATAAATGAGATCATTTAATTTAGGCGCCTTGGTAAAATGTAATCAAACCTCGAGCCATACGCTCTTGTATGAGATAGCTTGGTAAGAATGTAATCAAACCTTGAGCCATATGCTCTCATCTGAGATAGACAGAGGCATTTATAGTAGTAGTTGCAGGTAGATAGAATTGAATTCCTAGATTAGACAATTCTAGAAGAAAGAGGGAAAATCGGGATGTAGTCACCCTCATTGTATTATTGTATTATGATTAGAACAGGATTAAGAAGAGTCTAGAGCATAGGAGAATAGCAGAGGGTTGCAGAAGAACATCCATGTATAGATCTTGAATTAATATAAGAAGTTGATTCAGATTCATGGTTGTTGTGTTATTCCCTATGTGTGTGTGTGTTAGAGGCTCTGCATATGAATATTTACTTCCTGTTATGCATTGTTGTTATGGTGTGCATATGATTTCATGTATCGAGATTGAAATCTGAGAGGAAGTGGAGTGAGTTACAATTGTTTCTCTTCTGAGAAAGGATTCCTTTCAAGGAGTGCAGTTGAAGTCGTCCACAAGGGGTGTGTTGACAGAAGGCTCAGATAGAGAGATAGCTTTTGTTCTCATTCGTCGCGAAGGTGCAGTTAGGCACAGAGCCGTGCAAGGAGTGCACAGGCTAAGGGAGGAAGTCTCAGTCATGTATCTGAGCAGAAACTTCGAAAGACTGTTGTTGCAGTGTGCACAGAGTCAAGAGAACTTCAACACTTAGACGTACTTGAAGATTTTCCGCAAGGAGTGCGCGCAAGGGTTCTTTATAAATATTGAAGTTGTGGAAAAGCTCAAGAGGAATAGACCTTTGAACTCGCTGAAGGTGAAGTGTAGGGAAGATTTCGTTGGAAGTCGGAGGAAAGCGTCACAGGTTGACGAGCGAGCAAACGAGTCTCGTGGAGAGACATTTCTTAGTTCGCAGAATCCTCAAGGGGAGAACAGATGGATGAAATCTTTGGAGGATATTTCATGAAGTTCTGAGAGCCGT
This sequence comes from Picea mariana, assembly GCA_032191745.1. Lineage (NCBI taxonomy): Eukaryota > Viridiplantae > Streptophyta > Pinopsida > Pinales > Pinaceae > Picea > Picea mariana. Next base: position 116,989 of record JASDQU010013975.1, on the reverse strand, counting down.
TGGATCTCATAGAGGTGCAAGGTAGTTACAGCGCAAGCGTGGAGAGGATTCAAAGCTTAGGAGGGGCAACACCATTGATCCAAGTCGGTCAGAGCCATTGGATTGTTCACGAGATCGCGTATCGGGACCTCGTGAGAAAAGACTCGAGGGTTTGGACGTGAGGATCGCGAGGTTACGAGAAGCGAGATTCTAACTATTGGAGGATAGGTGGCACCTCATATCTCGGGAGCTCGTAAGTGGAAGGGTTGAGAAATTGGCGTTAGTAGTCGCGAGATGTGAGGTCATGAGGTAGCGAAGTGACGAGAGATTGTAAGCAATCCATCTGAAGGGACAGGTGTCATAGATCGAGAGATCTCGCGAGCTTGGGAGCTCGCAGGGTGAATGCCCAAGTGTTTGGCGTTAAAAGTCACGAGACACGAGGTCACAAAGAGACGAAGTGGCGAGGAGGCTAGGAGCCGTCCATATGAGAAGAACAGGTGACGAAGATATAAGGATCTCGCGAACTCGGAAGCTCGTAGGGCGAGAGCCCAAGTGTTGGGTATTCAAAGTCATGAGGACGTGAGAAGCGAGAAGGTGAATAGCCATTGGATCCGAATCGTGCGAGGACGATTGGATCCGCATGTGGGATTGTGCATCGGAACCTCGTGGGAAAAGGCTTGAGAACTTGGCTAAAGAAATCACGAAGTCGCGAGGGAACGAGGTCGCGAGTTTCGACAGCTTGAACATCGAGAGTTGACATAGAAGTTGTCCGACCTCGAGGGAAGTGAAGTCGTGAGGGGGCGAGGCCGCGAGTTTCAGAGCCTTGGGTATCGGAGGTTGGAGAACCAAAATTTTGGTATCGCGAGTAGAGAAATCCCTCCAGGGAAAAGTCAGCGAGTTGACTGACCATCGGGTCTCGGGGATCCAAGAACCCAGTGTTCAACATTTGAACTCATGAAGTCATGAGTTCCGATTCCCCGATAAATCAAGGAAGGGGATTGCACGAGAGAACTATGGGAGCAGATTTCTCGATAGGGAGATAGAATAACCTTAGAGTTCTTTAGGCCGTGAAGAAGAAGTTCCCGTGAGAGGACATGCCCGTGGTTTGGGCGCACCTACGTCAAGTGGTATCAAATCGTAGAAAATATTCTTTGCTTTCTGTAGCAGAGAAGAAAGGAAAAATTCACCTTGCTGCCAAGGAGAAGAGGTAGACAATCACCCGATCCAGAGGAGGAAAGGGAATTGGCCAGAGGAAGAGAAATGTCCAGAGAAGGAGGTAGGCAAGTACAGAATCCAAACATGGAGAGAGGAATGTGAAATCTTCGTTCCAAAATGGAGGACATGGAGATAAGACAAAGGTGAAACGCTGATGCGGGAGATATCAGTGAATCCGAAGATGAAGGTGATGCTAGATATGAAGAAGAGGAAATCCCAGTAGAAGATGTAGCCAATGAGCGATTAATTAAAGCTATCACTCGGATGAGTTCGAAAACAAAGATGGACATTCCATCTTATGAAGGGAGTCTGGATGTAGAAGAGCTGCTAGACTGGATTAGAGCTCTTGACACTTACTTCGATTATGAAGATATCGAAGATGACAAGAAGGTCAGACATGCTGTCATGAGATTAAAGGGACATGCAACCTTGTGGTGGGATGAACTGCAAGCTGACAGACATTGCCAAGGCAAGTAGAATATTAAGAGCTGGGACAGGATGATTGCAAAGATGAAGGTAAAATTCATTCCCTGGGATTATCAAATTTCTCTGTTCAGGAGGATGCAGAACCTGAGACAGAAGCTGATGACAGTGAAGGAGTATACTGAGGAATTTTACAGGTTGAATATCAGAGTAGGTCATCGCGAAAGCAATGACGAAAAGGTGGCCAAGTATATGAATGGCCTGAGGTATGAAATTCAGGATGAACTAAATTTGGCGACCATCCGAACAGTGGAGGATGCATACCAATTAGCTCTGAAAGCTGAGGAGAAGCTGAGCCGTAAACAAAGTCAGAGGGGCAAAGGAAGAAGTCAGCCCAAAGGCAAATCGGTTGCCCAAGATAAATACCAGAAGCCCAAGGATGACTGGAAGAAACCTCAGACTCAGACAGAGAGAGGTGGAAGTTCGCAGCGAGGGCGATATGCTGAGCAAAGAGAACATCATATTGGACAAAGAGGAGGATATGCTGATAATAATAGGTTTCCTCGTACCAGAGGTAGAGGAAGAGGAAGAGGTAGAGTAATCACATGCTTCACATGTGGAAAATATGGGCACAATTCAGTCAACTGTCCAGATAGAAGGAAGGATGGAGGAGAGACTCACAATGCCGAGGCATAGAGGCGAGATGTTGAGGCAGAGTACGCTAAAGGTGGAAGATCGCTAGTAATGCAGAAAGTCCTTTTGACGCCAGACAAAGAAAGGAAAAACTCAGCGCAGAGGAACAGTCTTTTTAGGACTGCTTGCAAGACCAAGGGTTGGGCATGCAAGGTCATCGTGAACAGTGGAAGCACCGATAATCTCGTTTCAACTGAGATGGTAGAAAGGCTGGAGTTGGAGACAACTAATCACCCAAGTCCATACAAAGTTTCATGGCTACAGAAGGGACATCAGGTAAATCTCACCAAACATTTCTTAGTTGACATTAAGATAGGAGGATATAATGATAAGATTTTATCTGATGTTATTCCTATGGATGTCTGTCATTCATTGCTGGGTAGACCATGGAAATATGATAGGAATGTGATCCATGATGGGAGGAGGAATACATATACCCTGGAGAGGAATGGGAGAACTCATATGTTGTGTCCAATTGAGGATAAAGAAGTGAAGCTGGAGGTGAGCAATAGAGTACTTCTCATGAGCGGGAAGGAATTTCTTATGGAAGTTAAGAAGAAGGAGGATCCACAATTCTTTGTGGTCAAAAAGCCGAGAATTGTTCTGACTAGCACAAGAGTGGACGATTTGCCAGAAGAAGTTCAGGAACTGCTGGAAGAGTTCGTTGATATTGTAGTGGACAAATTACCTTGTTCATTACCACCGATGAGGAGTGTGAGTCACCATATTGATCTCATACCAGGAGCTAGTTTACCAAACAAAGCCGCATACAGATTGACACCCTAGGAGAATGAGGAGGTCAAGAAGCAGGTCCAGGAGTTGTTGGACAAAGTCTTGGTTAGGGAAAGCTTGAGTCCATGTGTTGTTCCAATAGTACTCAGTCCAAAGAAAGACGAAGGCTGGAGGATGTGCACTGATTCGAGAGCCATCAACAAGATAACTATCAGGTATAGATTCCCATTGCCGAGGATGGATGATTTGATGGATTGCTTAAGTGGAGATTTTTTTTTTTCAAAGATAGACTTGAAGAGTGGATATCATCAGATTCGTATGAGAGAAGGTGATGAATGGAAAACAACATTCAAGACAAATGAAGGTTTGTATGAATGGCTTGTCATGTTGTTTGGCCTGACAAATGCTCCAAGTACCTTTATGAGGTTGATGAATGAAGTCCTGAAGGAGTTCATTGGGAAATTTGTCATTGTGTATCTGGATGACATATTAGTTTTCAGCAAGACAAAGGCTGAACACTTGAAGCATTTAGCTATTGTGATGAAGAAGCTATAGCAGGAGAAGTTGTTGATTAACATGAAAAAGTCCTCATTCATGAAGATAGAGCTCATTTACTTGGGTTTTTTTATTTCATCAAATGAGTTAAGGATCGATCCAGATAAGGTGGAGGTAATCAAGAATTGGCCATCACCAAGGAACATGTTTGAGGTAAGAAGTTTTCATGGACTGGCTAGTTTCTACCGAAAGTTCATCAAGAATTTCAGTGAAATTAGTGCAGCAATGATGGATACAGTGAACAAAAGACATAAATCTTTTCACTGGACTGAAGAGGTGGAGAAGATTTTCAACTTGTTGAAATGAAAGATTACAGAGCAACCTATTTTGGTGTTGCCAGATTTTCAGAAAACATTTTAGGTAAAATGTGATGCAAGCGGGTTTATCATAGGAGCGGTCTTGAGTCAGGAAGACAAGCCGATTGCATATTTCAGCGAGAAGTTGAATGAGGCAAAAGAAAAGTACTCCATGTATGATAAAGAATTCTATGCCATCATATAGGCATTGAAGAAGTGGAGGCACTATTTGATTCCAAAGGAATTTGTTTTGTATAGTGATAACCATGCATTACAATTTGTGACTTAGCAGGAAAAGATGAATTAGAGGCATGTTAAATGGGTAGAATACATGCATAATTTTACATTTGTAATTAAACATATTTCAGGTACTACTAACAAAGTTGTTGATGCTTTGAGCAGGAAGTGTTTGTTGTTGCAGGAGTTCAAAGTCACGACGTTAGGCTTTGATGATCTTAAGGACATGAATGTAGATGATTCAGACTTTAAGGAAGCTTATGAAGTAGCTGAGAATCCAGTTCTCAGAGACAGAAGTCAGTGGATAGAGTATGTGATCTAGGATGGATTTTTGTTCAAAGGCAATCAACTGTGTATTCYGAATTGCTCCATGAGGGAGAACTTGTTGAAGGAAAAGCACAATGGAGGATTAGCARGACATTTTGGCCATGATAAGACATTTGCAAAGTTGAGCGAGTCATACTTTTGGCCAGGGATGCRGTCATAGGTCCAGAGGTTTGTAGAGAGGTGCAGGATTTGCCAACATTCAAAAGGAAGAAAGCAGAATGTAGGATTTTATCATCCATTGCCCATACCAGACAGGCCGTGGGATGAAATTAGCATGGATTTTGTATTGGGATTGATGAGGAAACAAAGAGGTGATGATTCAATATTTGTGGTAGTTGACAGGTTTTCTAAAATGGCACATTTTATCCCATGCCAGAAGACCAGTGATGCGACTCACATCGGAAACTTGTTTTTCAAGGAGATTGTTCGACTTCATGGATTGCCGAAAAGCATAGTTTCGAACAGAGACACAAAATTCATAGGGCATTTCTGGAGGACATTGTGGAAGAATCTGGGAACTAACTTGGCGTTTAGTTCAGCTTATCATCCTCAGATGGATGGGAAAATGAAAGCGGTGAACAGAAGTCTAGGAGACTTGTTGAGGATATTGGTGACAGAGCACCATAGCAGCTGGGATAGTATATTGCCACAGGCAGAATTTGCTTACAATGATTCAGTAAATTGGAGCACAGGAGAAAGTCCATTTCAGATTGTATATGGAATGCAGCTGAGGGGAGTTTATGAATTGAGGGATTCAAAACAAACTGATACTAGTAGTGCTAGTGCAAGAGAATTCGCTGAAGTGATGAAGGAACTTCACATCCAGGTGAAGGAGCGTCTATTGAAGTCAAGTCAGGAGTACAAGCGTAGAGAAGATCAGCATCGGAGACAACTTCAGTTTGAAGTTGGTGATCTAGTTYTGGCGCATTTGAGGAAGGAAAGGTTCCTGAGAGGAACATACAATAAGCTGAAGATGAAKAAAATTGGTCCATGCAAGGTCTTGAAGAAAATGGGACATAATGCTTATGAAATTGAGTTACCAGATGGGATYGGAATATCTCCGATATTCAATGTTTCGTATTTATATCCATATAAAGMTGATGAAGTAGAAGCAGAAAGTAATGATCAACCAGAGGTCCAGTGGCAGAAGAAGCTGCCAATTGCAGAGAAGCCACAGATGGAACAGATACTGAATAAACGAGTGGGGAAGAAAACCAGAAGGAAAGAATATTTTGAATATTTGGTCAAGTGGAAGGGACATCCAGTTGAAGATGCCAGCTGGAAAACTGAAGAAGAGATTCGAAAGCATGGACATACTGTGCATGAGCTCATGGACAGGAGCCCATGAAAATTTTCAAGAGAGGGAGTATGATGAAGAAGCATCCCTCAAGACAAGTAAAACCAACGTGGAAGCAGAAGACAGATGGAAGACATCCAGCGCAAGTTTTTGAATTTTTAAATTTCCCTTGAAGTTGATGCACAAACATAAATGAGATCATTTAATTTAGGCTCCTTGGTAAAATGTAATCAGACCTCGAGCCATACGCTCTCATATGAGATAGCTTGGTAAGAATGTAATCAGACCTCAATCCATACGCTCTTGTCTGAGATAGACAGAGGCATTTATAGTAGTAGTTGCAGGTAGATAGAATTGAATTCCTAGATTAGACAATTCTAGAAGAAAGAGGGAAAACTGGGATATAGTCACCCTCATTGTATTATTGTATTATGATCAGAACAGGAGTAAGAAGAGTCTAGAGCATAGGAGAATAGCAGAGGGTTGCAGAAGAACATCCATGTATAGATCTTGAATTAATATAAGAAGTTGATTCAGATTCATGGTTGTTGTGTTATTCCCTGTGTGCGTGTGTTAGAGGCTCTGCTTATGAATATTTACTTCCTGTTATGCATTGTTGTTATGGTGTGCATATGATTTCATGTATTGAAATTGAAATCTGAGAGGAAGTGGAGTGAGTTACAATTGTTTCTCTTCTGAGCAAGGATTCCTGCAAGGAGTGCAGTTGAAGTCGTCTGCAAGGGGTGCGTTGATAGAAGGCTCGGAGAGAGAGATAGCTTTTGTTCTCATTCGTCGCGAAGGTGCAGTTAGGCACAGATCCATGCAAGGAGTGTGCAGGCTAAGGGAGGAAGTCTCAGTCATGTATCTGAGCAAAAACTTCGAAAGATTGCTGCTACAAGTGTGCGCAGAGTCAAGAGAACTTCAACACTTAGACGTACTTGAAGATTTGTCGCAAGGAGTGCGCGCAAGGGTTCTTTCTAAAGATTGAAGTTGCGGAAAAGCTCAGGAGGAATAGACCTTTGAACTCGCTGAAGGCGAAGTGCAGGGAAGTTTCCATTGGAAGTCGGAGGAAAGCATCGCAGGTTGACGAGCGAGCAAATGAGTCTCGTGGAGAGACATTTCTTAGTTCGTAGAATCCTCAAGGGGAGAATGGACGGACGAAATCTTTGGAGGAGATTTCACAAAGTTCTGAGAGTCATTGGATCTACCAGAGGTGCAAGGCAGTTACATCGTAGGCGTGGAGAGGATTCAAAGCTCAGGAGGGATAGCACCGTTGATCCAAGTCGGTCAAAGCCATTGGATTGTTCACGAGATCGCGTATTGGGACCTCATGGGAAAAGACTCGAGGGTTTGGATGCGGGGATCACGAGTTTACGATAAGCGAGATTCTGACCATTGGAGGATAGCTGGCACCTCGTATCTCGAGAGCTCGTAAGTGGAAGGGTTGAGAAATTGGTGTTAGGAGTCGTGAGATGCGAGGTCACGAGGTAGCGAAGTGGCGAGAGATTGTAAGTCATCCATCTGAAGGGACAGGTGTCAGAGATCGAGAGATCTCATGAGCTCGGGAGCTCGCAGGGTGAATGCCCAAGTGTTTGGCGTTAAAAGTCACAAGATGCGAGGTCATGAAGCAGTGAAGTGGCGAGGAGGCTAGGAGCCGTCCATCTGAGAAGGACAGGTGGCGGAGATCTAAGGATCTCGTGAACTCGGAAGCTCGCAGGGTGAGAGCCCAAGTGTTTGGTATTCAAAGTCACGAGGACGTGAGAAGCGAGAAGGTGAATAGCCATTGGATATGAATCACAGGAAGACCATTGGAACCGCATGTGGGATTGTGCATCGGAACCTCACAGGAAAAGGCTCGATAACTTGGCTACAGAAATTGCGAAGTCGCGGGGGAATGAGGTCGGGAGTTTCGGCACCTCGGACATCGGGGGTCGATGTAGAAGTTGTCCGACCTCAAGGGAAGCAAAGTCGCGAGGGGATGAGGCCATGATTTTTGGAGCCTCGGGTATCGGAGGTTGGAGAACCAAAAGTTTGGTATCGTGAGTAGCGAGGTCGCGAGTAGCGAAATCCCTCCGGGGAAAAGTCAATGAGTTGACTGACCATCGGGTCTCGGGGATCCAAGAAACCAGTGTTCAACATTTGAACTCGTGAAGTCACGAGTTCTGATTCCCTGATAAATCAAGGAAGGGGATCGCACGAGAGAACTGTGGGAGAAGATTTCTCGATAGGGAGATAGAAGAACCTTAGAGTTCTTCGGGCCATGAAGAAGAAGATCCTGTGAGCGGACGTGCCCATGGTTTGGGCACGCCTACGTCAATATCTATATTATATGATAATAGATATATCATATTGGTAGGATATCTTAGTAGATCCATAGCCAATAGGCAGAAAAATCAAAGGATATATTTAGGGGAAGTAGTGTTACTAACGCAGAACTAGGGTTTTACAGTTTTATAGAGTTCTATGTATGTTGTAGAAGGAATATACGTGTACATGCACGAGAGAGTTTGGCGACAATTTTGTATACATGGATTACAATAAGTACATACAGGTATACATGGGTTGCATTAAGCATATATGAGTACATATGCAGTTTTCTCAAGGTAAGGTGTGTACATACGCGAGGTTTAGTTGTAGACGTCAATATAGGTGTAGTTTCAACATCAGGTTATTTCTAGGGAAGTTCATCGGGTCTTAGGGATGGTATCCACACTATTATGAGTTGAATACATATTGGATGGAGCATCCAACTTCCTATTTTGGAAGGAAAGAGTAATTTAAACATTAAAGGAGTATGACCTTTGGGAGTTAKTCCACAAAGTAGTTGTTCTATCGAAAAATCTTGTAAATTTGGAAATTCACCAGAAAAAGGAGATCAAATCCAAGCATGTACTCTTGTATTTAGTGAAGGAACATATAACTCCTCACTTATCTAAGAAGAAGACAAATAAAGATATGTTTTATGCCTTGGTAGGTATATTCTAGAGCATGAACATGAATAGGAATATGGTATTAAGTAATAAAATCAAATCCATGTAGATGTCTAGATCTAACAATCCTACCATCTATTTCATGAGGATCACATAGGTATGTGATCAATTTGAAGCCATAGGGGAGAATTTGGAGGATGCATAACTTGTGAATGTGGCATTGAATGGTCATCCCAAGTTATGCAAACCATTTTTCAAGGGATTTTGTCCTTGGGAACATATTCCATATTGGAATATACTTTTGGATGATGTCATCTAGGAAGAGACTCGAGAGGAGTCCAAAACTAGCAAGTAGGGGAGTAGTGAGGATAACATGTCTCTTATTAGTAAGACAAGGAAGAGAAAAGGAAAAGTTTCTAGCAAGAAGGGTAATAGTGATGGAAGATCATCACAACTATGGAAGATGAAGGACTTGAGAAAAATCAAGTGATTCTCATGTCATAAGAATGTACATTATTCATCTCAGTGTCTGAAGAAGAACAAGAGTAAAGGAAATATGAAAACATCATCATCGACAAAGACACAACTAGATGATTTTGTAACAAAGTTTGAGAAGGAATACTAATTGTTTTCTATCCTTTCTACAAATAAAATTATGAGGAGTGTGTGCTTCTAAGAGAGTGGTGCATCTCGTCATATGATAGAAGCACAAGAGATATTTTTCAGTCTAACAAAGAGGGACTTGGATGTTCATGTGGAGCTTGGTTATGATTTGAGTTATGCAATCAAAGGAGAAGGAACGATTATGTTCTATCTTGAGTAAGGAGGTTCATTGGATGCACAGGATGTGCTTTACATACCAGGTTTGAAGAAGAATTTTCTCTTAGTATCATCTATGGAGGACAAGGGTTTTTTCATTCCTTTTTATAGAGGGAAAATACTCATACATATATATAGAGCTATCCTAAACCCAAAAGTGGTCTTTGGGGTTAGAGAAGGAACTTTATATAGGTTGCGGGAAATCTTGTTCAGGATTTGGTACATGATAGTGAAAACCTATGTGAGTTAAGGAACATAAGGTTGGGACACCTACACTATAGGGCGTTATCAATTTTTAGGGGGATTGTTACAGGTCTTCCATATTTCATCATTGAGTAGTAGGGAGGGTGTAGAGGGTGTGCAATTGGAAAGAATGCCAAGGTTGTTTCTCCAAGTAGCAAGAGTAGGTCCAATGGGATATTGGATCTTATCCATTCAAATGTGATTGACCTGATATTAGTAGAATCAATATAGAGATCGTCAGACTCTGTGAGATTTATTGATTACTTTCCAGGAAAACTTGGATCTTCTTTATGAAGACCAAGGATGAGTTCTTTAGTCTATTTTAGGAGTTTAGAGCTCATGTGGAGAACTAAATAGGAAGGAATATCAAGGTCTTGAGTTCAGATAATGGGGGAGAGTGCACCTCTAATGACTTCAAGGATTTCTGCAAGGAGGTAGGGATCAAGAGGGACCTAATAGGCTCATGCAAACCTCGAAAAAATGGGGCTGTGGGGAAAAATAATTGGTCCATCATTGGTTCTTCCAGGGCTATGATACACGACGAAGAGTTGTATGGTTCTTTGGGAAAAGGCATGTAACATGAGAGTGTATGTGAAAAATCGAAGTCCTCATATGATATTGGGAGAAATGATTCTAGAGGAGGAATTCTTAGGAGTGAATCTACATATAATACATTTGAGGTTCTTTGGTTTTCACCTTTACATATATGTGCATGTGGAGAAGAGGACAAACTTGGAGCCTTCAGAATAGAAGGTTATATTTTTGGGGTACAAGGAGACCTCAAAGGATTACAAGATCTTCATTCCAATGCATAGGAAGAAAGTTGTGAGAATATATGTTAAGTTCAATGAGAAATTGGCATCTAGGAGATCTTAGGAGTCATCAACAGTGACAAAGTACAAGGAGCAATAGTAAACAAATTACAATTTAGGTGGAGAGGAGACATTCTACCCTTCCATTCCTTTTAGGAGACCCAGGTGGATATTTCATATATTGGTGCATGATGGTGAGGCTCCTAGGAGTGTGGTTAGAGATAACAAACCTMTAATAAAGTTTCTTAATTATCTAGTGCTTAGGAGGAACATAATTGATGTATAGCCTTCGCRTTTTAAGGAAGCAATAGATCAGCATGTATGGAGATATCTGATGCTGGAGAAGTACACCTCTATTATGAGAGATTATGTTCAGAACATAGTGACAAGACCRAAMGAGGAGTTAGTTGTGAGTTCCCAGTGGGTCTACAAGATCAAGCATGCTACAAATTCTAGCACTGAGAAGTTTAGGTTGATCTTTGTGGCGAGATGGTTATCCCAGAAAGAGGGAGTGTACTATGAAGAGACATTTTCTCCAGTTTTCAWGTATGCTTCTATTCAATATGTTATTTTTATTGATTCATTTATGAGGTAGAGGATACATCAGATGGATGTGAAAACATCATTCCTTAATGACATCATTGAGGATGAAGTATATATAGAACAAAATAAGGGATCTTAAGTACATGGAAAGGAGTATAATGTGTGTAGGCTCAAGAAATCCTTGTACAAAATCAAATAGGCACCTAGAGCATGGTATTCCAATATTGATGGGTACTTGCAAATAATGGGATTTACCAAGAGTGAGGTTGATCCTAACTTTTATTTCATATTTGTTGGCACAAATCCACTCATCTTGGTTCTATACATTGATGATTTGTTTCTCACAGGTGTAGAGGATCTTATTGCAGGGTGAAAATCAAATTTGTCCACTGAGTTCAATATGAAGTCCAATGTCATGATGCATTATTTCTTGCGGTTATATGTATGCAAGGCATCATGAGAGATATTCCATGGTCATGGGATGTATGCATTTGAGATATTAAGAATATTCAATATGGAGGACTATATAGTAATGGCTACACCTATTGATATCAATCTAAAGATGGTTCTCACTTTAGTTTCAAAGTTTGTGGATCCCAAGATATACAAATAGTTGATAAGGTCCTATATGCATTTGTTTGACATTAGTCCACATATGTGTTTTTTTGTGAACACCTTTAGTCAATTCATGGTGGAGTTGAGGAAGCTGCAACAGATATCAACAAAGCATGTGCTCAATTACTTGAGAGGTAAAATGGAGTATGGATTGTGATATATTGTAGGATATGGAGTGTAGTTGTAGGGATATACAACCTGAAATTCGGTAGGGAGTGCAGTATACAAAAAGAGAACCTATAAGTGATACTTTGTATTGGGATCAACAATCCTTACATGGTTTAGTAGGATCTAGACTTCTATAGCACTAAGTTTAGCAGATGAAATGTATATGGCAATGTGTATGGCTATATGTGAATCCATTTAGCTTCACAAATTGCTTACATGTTTATTTTATCAGGAGTTGGAGCTTACAATGATATACTACAATAATCAAAGTTGTATCAATCTCTCAGCGAATCATGTACTCCATGATAGGTCCAAGCATATAGAGATCATATATCACTTCATTCAATATAAGATCCATAAGAGAGTAGTAAAGCTTCAGTATATTTCCAGAAATGTGTAGGTTGCAAATATTTTGACCAAACCCTGTGAAAAAGAGAAGTTTGTTTTCTTTAGGGACAAAGTTGAAGTGCTACAGAATATGTTCCTCACTAAGAGGGAGTTTTTATGTTGGTAGTAGAATCAGAAAAATATATCCACACGGTTTTGTGTCTAGACGTGTGGAAATCATCCAAATCCTTATAATCTTGGTAAATTTATTTTAATTAAAGGAATTATTAAAGTAAAGTTATTTTATTAATTAATTGATTTATTTAAGGAAATGATACAAGTTAGTATTTAATCTTAGCCATTGATTTCAAGTGACTTGAGAATTAATCTCAACTATCAATCACTTTGGAGATTAGGGATAGGTTATAAATCAATATTATAAAAGAAAGGATATGGTGAAGGAGACACGATTGGAAATAGTTGACATAGAGAGGGTTGGATCATGAAGGACTATGATTGAAGGAGATCGTGTATAAGTGGAGAAGGGATTTCATATATAGATCAGGTCAACAAAAAGAGAGAACATAGGGAAGTAAAGTTGGTTTCAGTGGAGCGAAGACAAAGGAAAGGTTCACGCCAAAGTTTTTCATACATTCCTTTAGGTCATGTACGTGTGTGTCAATGGAGATAGGTGCATACACACATGTCCAAAATCATGTGGGTTTGGTTCGTGAAATAGATCAAACTTTACTAGGTTCATCTGTAGTTGTATTTATCTTAGTGGGTCATTATCCATGTTTTGATAGCTTTGGTTTTATCATAATGAAATCATCTAAGTACTAGTTTTCCTTCTGGGTTTTTCTATGGATATCTACACATAAATATTGGTGTTTATGTGTGCATGATTTGGTTTCGAGTATTATTTCTTCTACCTTTATTGAGTAGAATATTCCATTAGTTTTTTTTTGTTAGTTGCTAATGTGAATTGCAGTAAGAAATCACTATATAAAAAGATACCTAGGAATGTATTAAGGTGATTTCAACAATGTGTGTGTATAATAGTCTCTTTTCCTAGTAGGTAATTCTTCCACTTTATCACTTCCTGCACAATCACAAAGAGTTATTTTTCATACACAGGGTAGTCAATAATTTCTCCATGAAATAACTCCAAATGGTATCCTACATACCTCCCTCCTTCCATTAGCACTTCTCTTGATGCATATCCACTAACATCAGTTTCTAGCTCTAAATGTTGTTGCAAGTTTGGAATAGCTAGTATCGAAGAATTGTTGATTTTCTTCTTCAAATCTTCGAATGTTATTTGTTTTTGTTTTCCCCAAATAAAAATCCTCTCATTGTTAGTGAAGGCATGTCATGGTCTTGCGAATTTGGAAAAGTTTATGATGAATTTCCTTAAATATTGGGTTTTTCCCATGAAACTCCTAACCTCTGTCATGTGAGTGGGAATCGGCCATTGTGTGATGGATACAATATACTTTGATCATTTTTCCAATATAAATATAGGAGGGTAAAATCATGAAGATGGGTAACACTTTTGCTTGTTTTATGACAAAAAAAACTGTATTTTCACAAATTCTTCAACTTCCGGCATACAAAAGTATTTTTTTATTTAGAATTTCACTTTACAGTAAAAAAAAAACTTGTGAATAATTTTGTCATATTTCTAACGACTATTTTTCAATTTTTTTTATCAAGATTTGATATGTCAATTTGACAATTGTTTAACAGTATGTTCCTCAAACATGAAAGGAATGATAATGAGTTATTGTTTTCCACAACAATGTATCTATTATTAAACTTATGTTTTTAAGAAATGAAATATACTGCAACAATATACAGAGACTCTATTTTATTATGACTATAATTTTGAATCTAACGGATAAATATTATAATTTCTAGAATTTTTTGAAGTTGACCAAGATGAAAATGTTGAAGATTTTAAACACGTGTTTTTCTACACCTTGTATCTATCTTAATTTTTACTTAAAAGTAAAATCTAAAAATACCCTTTTGAAGAGAACAATTTAATAATTATGAATATAAATTTTCCATAATTTTCCGTTGTGTATTTTTAGAGATATGAATTTTTCATTTCACCGAATCATAATCTCACCTAAAAATATTATGTAGTGATTTGTTTATAAAATTAGATAAAAACAATGAAAACGAAAACAAATTATACCCAATGAAAGTAGATTCAATTTTAAAAATGTTGGTATCAATTCTCAAACTAAATTCTGAGTATTTGTAGGAGTCTGCTACCTCCAAAGATGAAGTAAGATGGAGAGAATTTGCAGTTTCCTGCAAACAATCCTATTTTCAAGTTTTTAGCTGAAATATTCTTTCGGCCGAAACCTAGTTTTTAATGGAATCCGTTAAAAATAAACGTTTCAGCTGAAATATGCTTACCACGGGAAAATAGTTCATCCAAAAAACATTGTACATGAATTTCGAGGGCACCGTTAAATTTGACGTGAAAATTTCGGCCGAGAAAAACATTTGTTTGGCCGAAAAATTGCTGCTAGAAATTTTGGAGACCCGATTGTCACGAAAGTGTTACCCAGATTCATGATTTTACCCAAGATGTCTTCCAAAAATCACACTTTTGCCAATTGGAAATCAACTAATTCTTCTTTAAGGTCTCTAGTGCCTGTGTCACATGTGATAAGTTCTCTTGCCATGTATTTCTAGACATCAATATGTCATCTAGATATACTATTACAAAATATTCAATGAATGGGTGTACCACATCATTCACGAGTCTCATAAAAGTTGTAGGTGCATTGAATAAACTGAAAGGCATTACTAACCACTCATAAAAACCTTTTCTTATTTTAAAATTTTTCTTCTTCGCGTCCTCCGCTTTAATCCTTAATTGATGATAGCTACATTTTAGGTTCAATTTGGTCAACAATTTGTTTTGTTGAAGTTGATCCAACAAGTCCTAAATCCTTGAAAAATGATAACAATTCTTGATGGTGATATTATTTATGGAATGTTAGTCAATGCACATTCTCTAGCTTCCATCCTTCTTTGGCACTAGGATTATGGATGAGACATAAGGCAGTGCATTGGTTCTAATGAATCCTTTCTCCAACAAATTCTTTAACTAATTCTTCACATTGTCTTCTTCGATGATGGTTTGTCTATAAAACAATATGTTTGGCAGTGGTAACTATGGAAACAGTTGAATCTCGTGTTCAAACTCTCACTTGGGTGGCAGTCCCCAAGGATCTTGAATCACTTCCCTATAGGATTCTATCATTTGTTGTACTTGTTAGCACTACTTGCAACTACATCGTTCCAAGGATGCCTTCATATCGAATTGGATTCCATATCCTTGTTGTTTTCCTTCTCTTAAAAATAGTAATACAAATTTCTTCATACTACCCTTGATTCTTCTAGACTAGTGATCATTGATTAGAGAGATTTTTAAATTTTCCATGTGTGTTTTTATGGTGTATTACGCTCTGGTGCATTGAGCGAACTTATTCTTTGAGGACACTTGCTCGCAAGTGATCCGGATTTTATGCTATTAAACTTTTGATTTTGATATTGAGGCGTTATGGATTGATGACATGTTGTTTTACTACATTGACATAGACAGGTGCTATTGACTCGGTTTTACTGAGTGTGCAAGGTTTTGGACCTTGAGGATGCAGAGGCATCAATGGAACCCCTTGGACTCCAAATCGAGCCAGGGAGTGTAACATTGGGGTTTGGTTGTTTTTACTATGATATTAGTGCATCTGATTAGATGATATAATGTGAATATATTTTGACATGATTTCTTGATGATGTAAGCTGATGATAGCTTGTCGAATAGACTCACATATGGAGTAAAGGGGTCACACATGACTACCAGAGATGTTGAGGGAGAGGTGTGGACAACAGCCCTACCATAGCCTACTAGCAGTCCTGACATGTCTCAAACTGTAGGTTAATGATTATCTAGTTCAAGAGGACCCACAATGCCGTGAGGGAAGACTGTGACAGTTGCTCACGATGATTCTAAGGGGCACGCAATAAGGTGGGGGAATTATTCCTTAGAAGCCCTTAGTCTCCCACAAGATCACCTGGCAGAGTGTTGACTCCAGGGGTTATTGATGTCTACCAAATCAGTCAAGAGGCGAGTGGTACCCTTGGAGCATGTGGTGCATCATGAAGTGCACATCGTGCAAGAAAAATGGAGAGTGGTGAGTAGCACCCTTGTAGCATGTAGTACGTCCTGAAGGGCACATCGCACAAGGTAACAGATGAGGCAAGTGGCACCCTTGGACCACCTAGTGCGTCCTGAAGGGCATGTCACATTGATGTTGATAGAGGGATGAACCTAGATGGCCCTAAGACAAATAACATGTTAACAAATTTTAAGACAATTTGCCTAATTAAATGTCGCCCAATACAAAATCTAAGTTCTAAGTCTAAACTTATGCTAGGAGTAAAATTTTGTCTACCTTTAAAAAATTAATAATTTAAAGAATTTAAAGAAAAAGAGGAAAGTCAACTTAGTAAAGAATCTACATTTAAGAGCCTTCTAATTTTAAACTGAATTAGAAACTTCATAATAGGGAAAGCCTTTAAAACATGTAAGGGAATTTGGGGACACCTAGGAGTGATTCTAGGAGTAACTCTAGGTGGGTGAGGGAAATAAAGATAATTACTTAATTAAAGAAATTATTTCATGGAGGTTTGTAGGGGATGAGGGACACTTGTGTGGAGAAGAATTTTTAGGAAATTAATTATAAAAACTTAAATAAAAGAGAAATTTGGAAAGGAAGGAACCAAGAAACTCTATATAATGAAGGGAGGTTATGGAGGTTGGACCATCTTCTGTTTGTGTAACATTACGCTGCAGAAATATCGACTTGATTGATTTACTTGTGGGAGTTGGGATACCCAGCTAGGAGAGGAGGGGTAGCTCGGCCTTGCGAGGTGAGTTGGGAGTTAGACGAAACCTCTGGATAGTGTGTGTGGCCCCTTTATGGCTCGAGGGGATAAGGGGGAGGAAGAGTACCCCTAGCATTGGCTGGGAGGTACAGGTGAAGTCTCGACGGTCGGCGAGAGGGAGTTGCATGGAGCGCGTGGGATGTCATTCAGAGTGGGTGAACAGGAAACAATATGCTCTCTTAATTTTTGTATGGTAGAATGTATTAGGACTTACGCTTGGATATGCTTATTGAATGGAAGGATAAAATGATGTTTTTTCTTATTTGGTGACTGAAACTTTCCTTAGCTTAGCTAGATGGTTGTTGACTCCCATGGCCTTCATTTTCCCACATTTCTAGACCACCTTGTTGTGTTGATTGTGTCCTTCATGGTTACTTAGCTTCATCCTTAGCTCACCATTCTTCGCCTGAGTAGTTGGATAGGAGCCTGATCTACGGTCGTTGCCTTAGTGTTAAAAGACCTATGGATTTCAACGCCCTACTTTCTGTGCGAGAATGGTGAGAGTAGGACATTCCTGTCAACCATCTACCTCTTTCTTTTACCCCTGATTGATTGAGGGTCCTTGCACCATAGTGTGAATAAAATTTGTCCTTGTTATCATTCCTATTTCCCTAATTTTTAACTCTGCGTTTTTCATTTATTTGGTGTACCCCTTGCCGRTGTATGGCTTGCATTTTTTTTGGTTATATAAAGAAGTCATTCCCTCCYTGGATAAAATGCTCTRGCGATTTTCCACCTTAAGACCAYAGCCATAGCTTGAGTACCTGGTGAATTGGGCCTTTTAGTTGTCTAMATTTCGTTATTTATTCCATTACGATTTACACTTGCTGAAACCGCCCTTGTTACTGGATAAGACTGTGTTTTTGCCCAAGTATTACCTGGCGATTAAGCCCATTTGCACGAACTAGGATTTTCCATTCTTGGACCGAAATCATTTCTTTTAACCTCAGTGGTTTACCTGAAATCTCTGCGATTTGGCCAATCCTAGCACAGATCTCTGCCTTAATTTATCCCACGAATTTTCCCCTATGCATTAATTTATCTGTGCATTATTTAATCTATGCATTTCGAATGTGTAGAACCGTGATTTTATATTCCCAACAGGTGGTCAGTATTGTACATCGAATTCAT
Source organism: Picea mariana (assembly GCA_032191745.1). NCBI lineage: Eukaryota > Viridiplantae > Streptophyta > Pinopsida > Pinales > Pinaceae > Picea > Picea mariana. The sequence continues at coordinate 98,676 of JASDQU010013975.1, read as the reverse complement.
TTAATGGTCTGCGATTTCAATTCTTGGATTTAAGCAATGTTGTTGGTAGAAAGGGAAGAGAAATTATACCTGGTGGTGCTTCTGATACACGGGAAACACTTCTTTTGCTACTAATTGGTAATTGTGCTATAAACGAAGTTGCATTTCAAGAAGTTGGAGGTGAAGAAATGTTTAGGTCTTTTTAGATGATATAGATGCACGAGTCGCATATTATGCCTCTGCATTTCTTTTGAAGAGAATGATGACTGATGATCCTGACAAGTACCAGTGTATGCTTCATAGTCATTTCTTTGAGGCTCAAAAGAGAAACAATGAGAAATTGTTAGAGAATCTGTATCTTCAAATCCGTGGTATACTTCAATTATCTAGTGATTTATGGAGCCAATTGTCGTTCCAGGAATGTTGATTCTTGCAAACTGGGTATCTTGACCCATATTGGTTCAGAAGAGGGAAATTATCCTGTTACATTATCTCGAGCTGGTATCTCTTATGATTTCTACAACCTAAGGCACCCTTTGACCATATCTATGAAATCAGCCAGATTGGCCAAAAGATTCCAGCAAATGGTAGAAACTACAGGGCCAAATAACAATCAATTTGCATGCATCAAGGCACATAAATTAGAGTTTGTGATTCGTGTTGTAGATTAATACTTTCTAGAAATCTATTCTTGACAAACCCGTTGGAGCAGTCCGAATGCATTATTTGATTTATCTTGTAAATCGTCATTACAACCACTAAGGGTTGCACATATTAAATTTCCTTTTTCAGGTATACTCGACCTTTTTTTCATTTCTCTCT
>JASDQU010013975.1:66809-97225 GCA_032191745.1 Picea mariana | reverse complement strand
TCATTTATGTTTCATAAAGTTTCATTCATTGTAATAGGTATGTTCTTTGTGGCACAATATTGTAGTAGGTTGGAATAACCTATCTGCTTGTAAATTATACACATTTGGGTAGGAGGAGCAAGAATATAGTGACCAACCTATCAAGGAATGGCAATCTTCAGTTTTTGTTTTCTCAAAACAAATTTTCAAATGTGAAGGCAGCAATCGTGAACACCTTTCCATGAGTTGTTGTGCAACGTTATTTCCATATTTAATAAATTTGATTGGCTGGATGGTTCAATCTCGTGACTAGGTTGCAACAACAGTCAACTTTATTCTTACAAATTTTTACGATAAAATTTGAGTCACAATGTATTAAACTAGCTTTCATAGCATAGAGATGTAATTATCATTTTATAGATTTGTACAAATGTTTGTTCCCAATGGGCCTTATTTGAAAATTATAGCTTTTGCACTTCAGTAATCTTTAAGAAAAAGCTCTTTTTCAATTTGCTCAAAAGTTCCCTTCTCCTACTTCATAAGTTGCTGGAGTACAAGGTCATGTGATTTTTGCCTCTAAAAAGAAAATTATATATATATATATATATGAAATAAAAAGAAAATTTTGTTGGGTGCTTTTACCGGTTGTACATCGTAGGAGTCGTCCCAGGTGGGGATGCGACATATGGTATTAGAGTGAGTTCAACCCTACGACTGTGGATCACCAGGCTTCCCACTGCAATAACTTGTGAGTTTTAACCCTAGTGTTAAGTAAAAACCTTAACGTGTCCTCACAGAGATCGCATTTAGAGGACACCCTTGAGTGACCACAATGTGCAATAGCTAGTGCTATTAGCACCCTCTGAGATCTCGAGAGAGATGAGTTCTAGCGTTCATGAGTGTTACAGACGGTGGTGTTGTCGAAAAATACTTGTAGAGCAAGGTGTGTGCTTCACCCTTTGCGTATACGACCTCCAGCATAAAGGTCCACACAGTGGTATTTCCACTTGAGGGGAGTGCTCTTTTAAGGCAGAAAACATTCCTGCCCCTTTTGAACCTGGCCGTCAGTGACGTGTCTTAGGAACTGCTCGAGGAATGGTTCTAAGAGAGGTACCTTTCATAGGAATTCATTGAGCGTCAGCTCAATGAGTTCAATGCCTTATGACAGGGAGGTCATATGATGCCCAAATACGAGGCCCATTTTATGGAGCTGCTTCAGTATGCTCCACACCTTAACACTGAGAAACTTAAGGTCAACAGGTTCTTGTTCAGACTTAATGGCAGCATACATGCAAAGGTCATTATTTTGAAGCTTCAAACCTTACATGATGCCATCTAGAAGGCCCTCATAGTAGAGGAGGAGCTTATCAGCGGGGGTCAGACCAGGACTCCAGCGGGACCAATAGGGTAGGTGTCATCTGGAGCATCGCAGCATCAGACACCAACCAGACATACGTCGAGATATCGTCGCTTCCAGAGGGGATCCACTTTCACTGCACCTCGACGATCGATGGCTTAGCAGTGGATACCTTATCGGGGACCACAACATCAACATCAACAATAGTTAGGGCCTGTTCAACAAAACATACCAGGGTTCTAGGCTGATGGGCCGTCATCTTCTACTTAGGTTTCCAGCACTACTAAGCCGAAGAAAGGGTGTTGGACGTGTGGGGAGCCACACTACCAGTGCGACTGCCCTGTGGAGAGGACTAGAGTGTCCGGGTTAGCTGGACCTGCTACCRTGTGAAATATCAGCAAGGCCCATCRGATTCATGCAGCGATGCATAACCGCCAGGCAAAGCATCAGTCGATTTTCCTCGAGACAACAGGTACCATCGTTGACCAGAACCTTAGTATTTTGATAGATTGCARTGATACCGAGAGTTTCATTTCGGGTGCAATGCTAGAAAGGATTAAAGTAAAGGCAGTCAAACAGGATGAGTTTAGCTTCATAGAGATGGCTTCGGGAGCCAAACAAAAAGTTAGAGGAAGGGTTACAGGATGTATCCTTAACCTGGGAGAGTTTGTCACCAGAGCCAAGCTGTACGTAATGATTTTAGGATCTTATGATGTCATCAGTGGTATGGACTGGTTGGAATCGCATGAGGTGATACTCAACTGTAAGATGAAACGGTTGAGCTTGGTCGATGATGAGGGACAGAGATGAGTGATTGTAGGATGGAACCAGGGAGTTTCCCTAAGCTTCATCTCTTCCTTGCAACTTTAGAAGAGCATGCACAAGGGGTGCGTGATGTGATCCTTGCGTTAAACGTGATGCAAGTAGCAGAAGATCTAGAACACCTTCCGGTGGTGAGAGAGTTTGCGGACGTATTTTCAGAAGCGTTACCTGGGATGCCGCCGAAGAGGGTGACCGGGGAATGAACTAATAGCAAGAATGCCTTATCGGATGTCAACCCCAGAGTTACAAGAGTTGAAAATGCAATTGAAGGAGTTGTTGGACCTGGGATTGATACGTCCTAGTGTGTCACTGTGGGGTGCATCTGTTATTTTCATACGAAAGAAGGATGGTTCATGGAGGCTCTGCATTGACTACTGTCTATTGAATAAGGCCACGATCAAGAATCAGTATCCATTGTTGAGAATTGATGATCTGTTCGATCAAATGAAGGATGCGACGGTGTTCTCCAAAATCGATTTGCGATCAGGGTATCACCAGTTACGGATCAAGGAGGATGACACCCCTAAGACCACCTTTAAGGTGAGGTTTGGATATTACAAGTTTATTGTTTTACCGTTTTGATTGACAAACGCCCCAGGGGTATTTATGAGTTTGATGAACGGGGTGTTCTTTGAGTACTTGGACAAGTTCGTCCAAGTGTTCATTGACGATATTTTGATTTACTCTCGCATGATGGAGGAGCATGACGAGCACTTGCGCTTGGTACTACAGTGTTTGTGAGAGCACAAATTGTATGGGAAGTTGTCCAAATGTTTATTTTATTAATCGAAGATTCACTACTTAGCGCATGTCATCTCCAGCGAAGGCATCACCGTGGATCCAGCCAAGGTCAAGGCTATCATGGAATGGCTTGCACTGACAAATGTCCCGGAAGTGCGTAGCTTCATGGGTTAGGGAGGATACTATCGAAGGTTCGCCGAGGGGTTTTAGAAGATAGCAAATCCGATCAAGGAATTGCAAAAGAAAAACAAGAAGTTTGTTTGGACCGAGAAATGCGGGGAAGCATTTCTGAGGCTTAAGGAGMTATTGACAACAACACTGATACTAAAGGTACCGGACATGGATGCAGACTTCTTGGTATGAACTGATGCATCCAATTAAGGCTTAGGAAGATTCTTGATGTAAGACGAATGAGTGATTGCTTAGATTTCGAGGAAACTGAGAAGGCATGAGGAGAACTACGCGATGCATGATTTCAAATTATTAGCCATCGTATATGCCTTGAAGGTTTGGAGACACTACCTTGTTGGATGAAAATTTGAACTAAGGACTGACCATTGTGGACTACAACACATATTTACACAAAGTGACTTGAACGCACAACAACAGCGTTGGTTGGAATTTCTTAGCGAGTACGATTTCGAGATTACTTACATAAAAGGGATAGTGAACAGGGTGGCGGATGCATTGAGTCAGAGACCATGCATATTTTCAGTGTTGCCTCTTTAGACGAATCTACGTGAAAAGATTTTAACTTTACCACGTGATGATGACTGGTACAAAGAGGTCAAGGGTTTTATCGGACAAAACACAATGATGGTACCACGATTTGAGGGATTTTCATTTGATAGCAATGGTTTATTGAGGTTTAAAGGTTGGATTTATGTACCACCAAACGACGAGTTAAGGATGTTGATCCTATGCAAGGCTCATAGAGCAGTATACATGGCTCACCCGAGAGTCATGAAGATGAGGGCAAACCTTAAAGCCTTATTCTTTTGGAAGGGAATGAAGGCAGACATAGTCAACTATGTGGCCAGATGTCTAGAATGTCAGCAGATAAAGGCTGAACATAGACACCCAGCAGGATTACTACAACCACATGCCATTCCGAAATCGAAATGGGAGGTTATTTTGATGGATTTTATTGTTGGATTGCGACTGACGATAGGGAGACATGACTCGATTTTCACAGTAGTAAACACTTTGACGAAGAGAGCTTACTTTATTCCTGTGCGTATGACATATCAGGCACCTGACATAGCTAGAGTTTTCATCARTGAGATTGTGAGGCTGCATGGAGTGCCTAAGAAGATTATATCCGATCGAGGATTGGTGTTTACTAGACGATTTTGTACGAGTTTCCAAGAGGCCTTGGRAACCCAACTTAACTTTAGTACTGCGTATCACCCAGAGACTGACGAGCAGACCGAATGAACAAACCAGACCTTGAAGGACATGTTGCGTGTRTTCGTGATGGACCAACAAAATCATTGGGAAGAATTCTTTCCATTGGTGGAATTCACTTATAACAACAATTACCAAAGCACAATTAAGATGGCGCCCTTCGATTTTCTTTACAGGTGACTATGTTAGATGCCTTTGAGTTGGGATGGGCTTGAGAATAGGGTCCTGGTGGGATTGAAAGTGATCCAAGAAATGGTAGTTTAAATGCAAACTATAATACAAAGGATCCAGGAAGTGCAGGATCGACAGAAGAGTTATGTCGATGTGTGTCATGTCGACCATAGTTACAATGTGGCAATCGAGTATTATTGTGGTTGAAACAACATAAGAGTTCTAACCAGTCTGAAGAAAGGGGCTAAACTATCTCCTAGGTTCATGGTAACCTACGATATTGTGGAAAGGAGAGGCTCGTGGACTATTGAATAGCCTTGCCTATTTCTTGAGGCATTTTGCACGATGTATTTCACGTCTCCATTTGAGAGATTTTTTTTAGTGATCCTATACATGTTTTGACTTGAGCACCTAGTGGGTGTCGACTGAGGGGGCGCTCCTGGCTGAGCCGGTCCGCATCTTGGATCATCTTGTTTGACAGCTACGACGTCGAACGGTAGATCAGGTCAAGGTCTAGTAGGACATTTATAGTCTGCACTCAACGACCTAGGAGGACGCATATGATATGTGCCAATAGTTTCCATTTTTGTTTGATAGATAGACATATGATACTGGGATACACTTTATTTCAACATATATACTGTGAAACTTCGAGACAAAGTTTAGACCAAGAGGGGGTGTGTGTAACATCCCTCTCTGGCACACTGAGTGAACTTATTCTTTGAGGACACTTGCTTGCAAGTGATCTAGATTTTATGCTATTAAAACTTTTGATTTTGATATTGAGGCATTATGGGTTGATGACATGTTGTTTTACTACATTGACATAGACATGTGCTATTGACTCAGTTTTACTGAGTGTGAAGGGTTTTGGACCTTGAGGATGCAGAGGCATCCATGGAACCCCTTGGACTCTAGATCAAGTCAGGGAGTGTAACATTGGGGTTTGATTGTTTTTACTATGATATTAGTGCATCTGATTAGATGATATGATATGGATATATTTTGACATGATTTGTTGATGATGCAGGCTGACGATAGCTTGCCATCCAGACTCACATATGGAGTAAAGGGGTCACACATGACTACTAGATATGTTGAGGGAGAGGTGTGGACAACAACCTTGCCATAGCCTACTAGCACTCCTGCCATGGATCGAACTGTAGGTTAATGATTACCCAGTTCGAGAGGACCCACGATGTCGTGAGGGCATACTGCGATAGTCTCTCATGATGATTCTAAGGCGTACACAATAAGGCGGGGGCCTTATTCCTTAGAAGCCCTTAGTCTCCCACAAGTTAACCTAGCGGAGTGTTGACTCCAGGGGTTATTGATGTCTACCAAATCAGTCAAGAGGCGAGTGGCACCCTTGGAGCATGTGGTGCATCCTGAAGGGCATGTCATGCAAGAAAAATGGAGAGTGGCGAGGGGCACCCTTGGAGCACTTAGTGCGTCCTGAAGGGCATATCGTACAAGGGAATAGATGAGGCCAGTGGCACCCTTGAAGAACCTAGTGCATTCGGAAGGGCACGTCGTGCTAATGTTGATAGAGGGATGAACCTAGATGGCCCTAAGACAAATAACATGTTAAGAAATTTTAAAACAATTTCCCTAATTAAATGTCGCCTAGTACAAAATCTAAGTTCTAAGTCTAAAATAACGCTAGGGGTAAAATTTTGCCTACCTTTAAAAAAATAATAATAAATAAATAAATAAAATAAAATAATAAAATTTAAATTAAAAACCACTTAAGTAATAATTATGGTCTTCATAAAATTTTGTAACATGAAGGGAGTAAGAATTAAATTATTCATAAGAAATAAAATCTGTGGATATAAAATGAAAAGAGGGAATTAATTATTTTATCCTTTTATAATTTAAAAAGATACTAAATTAATGATAAAAGGCAAAAGGGGTTAAATTCCACACCTTCCTTTTTGAGTTCTAAGTAAAAGTGGAAAGAGGGAAAATAAAAAAAATAGGAAACTAGGGAAAAGAGGTAACATAAAAAGGAAAACGGGGAATGTAGGGGAAAAAGTAGGAAGTCAACTTAGTAAAGAATCTACATTTAAGAGCCTTCTAATTTTAAACTGAATTAGCAACTTCATAATAGGGAAATCCTTTAAAACCTGTAAGGGAATTTGGGGACACCTAGGAGTGATTCTAGGAATAACTCTAGGTGGGTGAGGGAAATAGAGATAATTACTTAATTAAAGAAATTAATTCATGGAGGATTGTAGGGGATGAGGGACACTTGTAAGGAGAAGAATTTTTAGGAAATTAATTATAAAAACTTAACTAAAAGAGAAATTTGGAAAGGGAAGAACCAGGAAACTCTATATAATCAACGGAGGTGATGGAGGTTGGACCATCTTCTGTTTGCATAACGTTACACTGCAGAAATATCGACTTGACTGATTTACTTGTGGGAGTTGGGATACCCAGCTCGAAGAGGAGTGGAAGCTTGGCCTTGCGAGGCAAGCTGGGAGCTACATGAAACCTTCTGATAGTGTGTGTGGCCCCTTTGTGGCTCAGGGGGCTAAGGGGGAAGAAGAGTGCCCCTAGCATTGGTTGAGAGGTACCGGTGAAGTCTCAATGGTCGACAAGCGGGAGTTGCACGGAGTGCGTGGGACATMATTYGGAGAGGAAGAATAGGGAACATTACGCTCTCTTCATTTTTGTATGGTATAATGTATTAGGACTTACGCTTGGATCTGCTTATTCAATGGAAGGATAAAATGCTGTTTTTTTTTATTTGGTGACCGAAACTTTCTTTAGCTTAGCTACATGGTTGTTGACTCCCATGGACTTCATTTTCCCGCATGTCTAGACTGCCTTGTTGTGTTGATTATGTCCTTCATGGTTTCTTAGCTTCGTTCCTAGCTCGCCAGTCTTCCCCTGAGTAGTCGGCTAGGAGCCTGATCTACGGTCGTCGCCTTAGCATTAAAAGGCCTATGGATCTCAACGCCCTACTTTTCTGTGCGAGGATGGTGAGAGTAGGACATTCCTTTCAACCATCTACCTCTATCATTTACCCCTGATTGATTGAGGGTCCTTGCATCTTAGTGTGAAGAAAATATGTCCTTGTTATCATTCCTATTTCCCTAATTTTTAACTCTGCGTTTTTCTTTTATTTGGTGTACCCCTTACTGGTGTATGGCTTGCATTTTTTTTGGTTATATAAAGAAGTCATTCCCTCCCTGGATAAAATGCTCTGGCGATTTGGCACCTTAAGATGACAGCCATAGCTTGAGTACCTGGTGAATTGGGCCTTTTAGTTGTCTACATTTCATTTTTTATTCCATTACGATTTACACTTGCTGAGACCGCCCTTGTTGTTGGATAAGACTGCATTTTTGCCCAAGTATTACCTGGCGATTAAGCCCATTTGCACGGACTGCTATTTGTTGTTCTTGGATCGAAATCATTTCTTTTAACCTCAGTTGTTTACTTGAAATCTCTGCGATTTGGCCAATCCCAGCACAGATCTCTGCCTTAATTTATCCCACGAATTTGCCCCTGTGCAGTAATTTATCTGTGCATTATTTCATTTGTGCATTTCGACTGTGTAGAACCATGATTTTATAATCCCAACTGGTCGTTAGTATTGTATGCCGAATTCATTTAATGGTTTGCGATTTCAATTCCTGGCATTAAGCAATGTTATTGGTAGCAAGGGAAGAGGAATTATACCTAGTGGTGCTTATGATACACGGGCAACACTTCTTTTGCTACTAATTGGTAATTGTGCTACAAACCAAGCTGCATTTCAAGAAGTTGGAGGTGAATAAATTTTTAGGTCTTTTTAGATGATATAGATGCATGAGTCGCATATTATGCCTCTGCATTTCTCTTGAAGAGAATGATGACTGAAGAGCCTGACAAGTACCAGTGTATGATTCATAATCTTGTATTTAAGGTTCAACAAAGAAACAATGAGAAATTGTTAGAGAATCTGTATCTTCAAATGCGTGGTATACTTCAATTATCCAGTGATTTAGGGAGCCAATTGTCCTTCCAGGAATGTCAATTCTTGCAAATTGGGTATCTTGACCCATATTGGTTCAGAAAAGGGAAATTATCCTGCTACATTATCTCGAGATGGTATCTCTTATGATTTCTACAACCTAAGGCACCCTTTGACCATATCTATGAAATCAGCCTGATTGGCCAGAAGATTCCAGTGGATGGTAGAAACTACAGGGCCAAATAGAAATCAATTTGCATGCATCAATGCATATAAATTAGAGTTTCTGATTTGTGTTGTAGATTAATACTTTCTACAAATCTATTCTTGATGAAGTCGTTGGAGCAGTCTGAATGGATTATTTAATTTATCTTGTAAATCGTCATCGCAACCACCAAGGGTTTCACAGATTAAATTTCCTTTTTCAGGTATTCTCAACCTTTTTGACATTTCTCTCTCTATTATTTATTATGTTTTCCAGGGGTTATAGGTATTCTCTTCCTCATATATTGCAAGAGCATTCGGTAAGGGTTAACTCGAGTGGTAATCAAAAGATGGGCTATTTTTGTTAAATTCGATCAGATGATCTAATATTCATCGACAACTTCAAAAATAAAATTGCACAGGTGTATTAGAGAAACATGGACATAGTATATAGCTGATGTATATGCTAAGAATTTGAATGCTGCAATGTCAATGGTGGAGAGCAGCATGTATTGGCTATATTGCAAATGTTTCTAGAATTTTCCAGAATATATTTGTGATGCCTGGAAATATTGACTTTAACCTTGTGTTCGTATTATAATAAATGATAAATGAAAGCATGTGTGTGCTATTTTGGCATGCAAATTGTCATTAATAGCTAGGGAGATGGAAAGAAGGAAGATCCATGCATTTCCCTCTATATTCAGAAAATGGCTCCCAAGGAATTTTTGGGGCCAGTTCATTTTCTTTGAGCTATATTTTTCTGCTTGGTAAACTGCAGACTACATGTTTTGGAACTTTTTTCACATTTACTCTTTTAGTGAAGATTGGTTTCTCTATGATTATCTATTTTTCTTTGGTTGTATGGTTATTTCTCACATACCAATTCTTGAATAGTTTCAGTCATGTATGTTTCATAAAGTTTCATTCATTGTAATAGGTATGTTCTTTGTGGCACAATATTGCAGTAGGTTAGAATAACCTATCTGCTTGTAAATTATACACATTCGGGAAGAAGGAGCAAGAATATAGTGACCAACCTATCAAGGAATGGCAGTCTTTGTTTTTGTTTTTTTCTCAAAACAAATTTTCAAATGTGAAGGGAGCAGTCGTGAACACCTTTCCATGAGCTGTTGTGCAAGGTTGTTTCCAGATTTAATAAATTTGATTCGCTGGATGGTTCAATGTCGTGACTAGGTTGCAACAGTAGTCAACTTTATTCTTACAAATGTTTGTGATAAAATTTGAGTCACATTGTATTAAACCAACTTTCATAACATAGAGATGTAATTATCATTTTGTATATTTGTACAAATATTTGTTCCCAATGGGCCTTATTTGTAAATCATAGCTTTTGTGCTTTAGTAATCTTTAAGAAAAAGCTCTTTGTCAATTTGGTCAACAGTGCCCTTCTCCTACTTCATAAGTTGCTGGAATACAAGGTCATGTGATTTTTGCCTCTAAATATATATATAAAATAAAAAGAAAATTGTGTTGGGTGCTTTTACCGGTTGTACATCGTAGGGGTCGTCCCAGATGGGGATGATACACATATTTGACGATTATATCTTGGTTATCTCTTCTCTTGAAGATGGAATCCATCATGTGCAAATATGATCTTCCCGAGATGACTCTGCATACACCCAAAGGAACTACATTTGAAACACTTTATCAACATAGTTTTGGTTGATGGTGAATTTGAATTTTCATTGCTTACTTAGATTCAATATCATATCTTTCATTACCAAATTGAGGAGGTATGACTGCAAATTGTCTTGTGCCTATATCCCAAGATCCTCAACCAATTGTGAAGAGATTAATTTGGACGGTGAACCGGGATAAAAACAACAATCCACAATCTTTTGTTTCATGTGCATTTTAATACATAGAAATTCAGTGATCATATTCTGCTCCTTGTGGCTGCAAATGAATAACACCACCTCATTTTGTAGATTTATTCAAATGATATTCCCTTCTAGTTCTAAGGTGTTGTGCACCCTCTCCACAACATCGACACCTAGAATTTTTTTCTTAATCTTTTGGAAAAGGTTGGGGCACTTCTCAAGGTGCAATTTCCAATAGTCCTCCTCAGTATGTCCCTTTCGATCACAACCTTTTCATTTCTTGCCAGAAGAGTTTCCTTCCTATGTTTCTACCACATTATTCTTCTCATTCGACGTATTTTTATTATTTCACTTCTTATTCTTTTATTGAAGTTCTATTTCCTTGAATGTGCCTAATTTTCTCTTCCACTTATCTCCTTTTTGGTAATGTGATTGAACACTAGCTTGATCAAATGTGTTTTTCCTAAAGAACATCAATTGGCGTTGAATATGTCATAGAAATTCCTCCACATACTTGATAAACATTTAAAGACTTTTGAGCGAGACTCCCATTTGGATGGATCTCTTCCTGAACTTAGTGGTGAATTCTTGCACTAATTGTCCTTTCCTTTACTTGAAATAATGCCAAACTATATGTTGGTTCACTTCATATGTGATTGGGTAGAACTGTTTTTTGATCATTTCTTTGAAAATCCTTCATTCCATGACCGGTGGCTCATTTTCCAGTGCGATATCTAATATATCAGTCTCCCACCATGCCAAGGCATGGCCTACAAGCTTCAATCAAGTGAATGAAATATTATGATTTCTTGTTACCTCATGAAAACTAACGTATACCTCCATCTATTCTAGCCATTAGTTAAGTTTGTTGGCATCAACTTATCTGACATATGGTTTGATTTCCACCTTGGCCTCCATAAGGAAGGTACATGTGCCTTACCATAGTTGCATTCTCCCATCTCTGGCTCAGCCTTGCCTTCTTCCTCTAGTTTTTTTTCTTCTACCTTGGCTTCATTTTCTCTACATTATGCTGTCAACAGTTGGGGCACCATTGATGTCAGCATGGCCATGCTTTTCTCAAGTTAGTCCAATTGACTCTAGGATCTTCATCCTTATTTCCAACTTGACATTCCCCATCCATTTGTGGTTCTCTACCATGATCTAATCCCGAAAACAACTCGTGTACACTTATCCTATAGTCATTATGGGTACTTACCATATAGGCCATACTAGGTATTCAAATTCAGTGCTCTTATACCATTTGATCTGTAAATGGCAGGCTTATTACCCAACCACGTCATCAACATGGTTACTAATGTAATTATTATTATTGTTTGTATCTTTTCTACTCACTAAATATCTTACTCATGCTAAAATATTTTTGAAATGTGAGGGCATTAAAGAATAAATTCCCAACATTATTCGAGGATGGACAAAACCGGTGTAGACCATTATAGGTGAATACTAGAGAAAAATAAGCATATTTCCAACAAAGGAGGTTCTAGTAGCGACCAGGTAATAGGTTTATAGCATGTGAAATTTTATTTTTCTACACATGGCATGAGGTATACTCATAAAACATCGTTATTTTGAAGATACTTTTATAGATGTCTTTCATGCTAGGAAACATGGTCCACCAAGAAGAATAAAGCAAGATTGGTATCCACTCAACTATAGTTTACAACAAGTGTTAGAACAACAAGTGTAATGGTTGGTTCTCTTGGAAAATAAAGAGAATCATGAGAGCCAATCTAGGGTTCATGCTGGTGAAAAAAGAAATGTGAGCAAGCTAGGGTTCACTCTAGTTGGAAAAAGAGAAACGTGAGCAATCTCGATTTCATGCTGGTGACAAAGACAAATGTTAGAAAAAGAGAGATGAATATATAGTGGTTAGGAATTCCCAAAGGAATTATTTTACAAAAAAATTATCCTCATCCACAACAATTATAAAAAAAAAATGCATAGTAACAATTAATAGATTACTCAAAATTTTAATAAAACTACACAAGTGAATTTGAACTAGTCTTCTACTAATGACACATATGAAACATAAAAACAAACTCATAAGACAATATTTTACCATGTAAACCTAAATGGAAAAACCAACATTCAATTGGCTTCATCAAGGATTTTATTATTCAGTAATGTCATGATTACAGGCTCTATGGTTCATCTTGGTGCTTCTTAGTGAAGTATCCACAACATACTCCTTCCCCTCTTTTCTAAAGAACCCTTTCAACATATCCAAGAAATAACATATAGGAGGTAGATGGGATAGGTGGAAGGTGAGGCATCCCCAACCCTTCAACTATCCCCAAGTTTAGTTCTCCTCCTTTCGTTTATTTTCCTTTTTTCTTTTATGTATAAAGATAGAGGGTATATGAAAGTTTATCCTTTCTGATACATTTTCTTGTTTTGTTTTTCCTTTTACAATAATTTCATGTCACTTTCCTTAGGTTTTGATTGACTGAATATGTGGATGTCGGTCATGATGGTATGGGTCCCTTCATGCCAACAGACCAATCCCTTCTTTATCCAAAGCCTCAAAACTTTCCCATGTCGATCCTTGTAAAAACTTGTGCCTTAGACAATTGTTTATTGCTTATATCCAATTTGGATCATTCTTCCCTAAACATTGTGCTTGACCTCAAGAAGGTTCATTTAGGGCTTAAGCCCCTTATCCCCCCCAACCTTGATTAGGCCACAAGACCCATTTTATTTTACGTAGAGGAACACATACAATCTTTTAAGAACACACATGCACAGTCATAAATGTGCACATGCTTTAAAAAATGAGTTCACTTTCAAAAGCAAGCACATGTTATCCCCCATTTTGTCAAAACATCGGTTGTTCATTCTACTACTCTTCAAATCGTTTCTTGGTTTTAATAAAGAAGCTAAAAAAACAACTCTATTATGTTGAAACTAAATGATTGAGTTTATAATAAAGACATCTTCTTCAATCTTAACTTATCTTGTGATCCTATTTCCTTCTAACATATTTTCTTTCCAAGCCAAAGATACCAATTCCTAGGCCCATTTCTTCACAATGTTATTGTAAATATTACAAGATCAAGAAACTTGATTTCATGTTGATGGAATACATGGTGATAAATAATATACTACATTATATAGAGTTATAGCATGTTTGGGCAGTGAACATCTTTCAGTGAAATGTGGGATTTATTAATCTTGTGATTTTTAACCTTAGTCATCGCATTTTGTTGAACTTCAACTGGATTCTAACTCAAAGTCGAACCTGAAGTCAATCTTGAAGTTGAATCTTAATCCCAACTTAAACCCTATCTTGAATCGAATTTCAAATACAACTTTAAGGAAAAGAACCTCCACTTCAATTAAAAAAATAAACCCTAATAGATAAAGTCATCTTCTAAGCATTTTATGTTTTGGCCCTTTTATCAAGATATTTTCTGTTTAATTTTTTCCAAATTTTGGTGAGAAATTATTGGATGGGCATATTTGAGTGGTGCAGTTTGTATACTATGAGTTCCCATGAGTTTTTCAGAATGTTGAATCCATTTATTCATTCATAAATATCAACGTACAGCTATGTTAACTATGTATCTATCATTCCCTAAGAGGCATCAAATCCCTCAAAATGCAAGAAAAATTTTAGAGTACAAAATTTGATTTAAAGTTTGAATCTTGAGGGATTTAATGCTTCTAGTTGCATGATAGATCCAAAGTTAAGATGGATCTACCTTGGTTCTTAATATGATGATGACGTTTAATGTTGATTGACACCAATTGGTCTATTAGACCTTAACAAGGTAAGAGATTATTTTGATTTCTTTAAAATTGTATTTCTATGCTCAAAATGAATTGAGAGAAGCATTCTAAGATCAACATAGATTTGATGAATTAAGAGGCTAGGAAGGTATGTACTATGGTAAATATTTTTAAATTGGGATCTAATATGAGTATATGCAGGGAAATCTAAGAGAATTGTTTTTCATCTTATACTGGTTTAGTGTCACAAAGATGACAATTTTTTTCATCTCACAATGTTTTGGGAGTTGTTCAATGCCTAGTTTCACTATGTATCTAGTGAGACTTTGTTATGATTTTAGCAATGTTAGTTTGATTCTCTCCACTTCTAAAAACTGAGAGGTAATTTTGATCTTCTAAATTATGGTTGACCACCTCCTTGTAGTATCTTAATTTCCTTCTATCCATTAGTTCATTATCACACCACATATTCTCCTTAAATTTAGAAGTTATTATATTTGTAATATTATTGATATTTTTCATGATGGATTCTTCTTGTATTTCCGCCATAATTCATCCAAGATTTGGGATCTTTCTTCCATCTCCTCTTGAGCAATTGGTGGTTTTGGATAGAGCTTGAAGCAATTTTTGGGAGCCTCTTGTAATTCATGTTGTTTATATTGTTCTTGTATGTTAGGTATCTAATCACAAAAATTCTCTCAATGTGGGGAATGCTTGGTTCTATGAGGAGGATAGGACAAGGTGTATTTCCATTAATTTCAAGATTGTAAGTTATAAAAATMTTTTGGAGATGTTATATCTTTCTCCAGGATTCTCTAGATATATTGCAACCTCAAACTGCACAACCATATAATATAACCAGAGTGATGAGAGTGTGAAATATGAGCTTTTTTATCCCAAAKCCAAAGGTCTAATGATTTAAAATTKTTTTTGAGCCCATAGTAATCTTTCCACCCTCCATTTATCCTTTTTTCAACACTATAGTTCCAGTTTGGCTTGTGGTGGGTATTGATTCCAAGATATTTGTATTAATACACTTCATCAAAGCTATTGTTTTCATAAACAAAGGTATCTTAGGCAATCATTTTGGATTTAATTATCATAATATTTGTTTTTTCATTCTTCACAATGATGCTCATGCTAGAGAAAACGTCACTGAGGATTATTAGTTTCTTACCTAGGACATAAGGACTCTTTACCACAAGAACAATATCATCACTATAAAGGAGGATAATTACTATACTAGTGAGAGTCATACCAACACAACTTGCATCCTCCAAACAATATTCTAACTTATCAATATAAATGTTGAAAAGGGTAGGTGATAGAGGAAATTATTGTTTGTCTCTTATATTATAGTTAATTTCTTTTGACCATCCATCATTGTTCCTAAACTTGGAAATAAATTTATTATACAGCCTTACTGCAACCACTCTTAACTTTAAAGGGACTTTAATCTCTTCTAACCTATTCCATAGGTTAGTACTAGGAACAATGTCAAAATATTTTCTAAAATACATGAAATAACAAAGGAGATCAATTTTATTATTACGCCACTCCTATGAAATAATACTAAATGTAAAAAGGTGGTCCATAGTGGAATGCTCTCCTTTAAACGAAATGTGGCCTCTAGCACTTCTTCTATGGATTTCTATCCATTTACCAATATTGTTTTCCAAAATAATTGCATATAGATAAGGTAAAATGGGGCTAATAATAATGGTCCTATAATTAGAGGGATTTCTTTTATCCCTTTTTTTTAAAATAGGTACAATGAGGCTTTGATTCGAGAGTTTTTAGAAGCCTTGTTGGATAGCTAAATTGAATATCTTATATGTGTGATGGATGAGAATTGGTCCTCCAATTTTTAATATTTAATCTTGGTAACCTTCAATACCCTTAGTGTTTCCTTTTGAGATCCACTTAACCCCAAACTTAATGTCTTCTATAGAAAACACTTCATTCTTTATAAATCTATTTGGCATGTTGTTCATGACATTAGGGGTTTCATACATATTTTAAGCTAGAAATTTGAGTCCTTCAAGGGAATCTTATTATTTTCTTTAGTATTTCTTAGGATCTATCTTAAATAGGTGCAAAATATTCTCTTTCTTTATATATATATATATATATATATATATATATATATAATTAATGTTTTGTATCTATTTATCTTATCGTATTTTAAAGATGCATTGAAAACATCCCTAATTGATTTTCTAAAAATTTTACATTCATTATCATGCTAAGGGTTATTATCATACAACATGTGAACTCTATGTTGACTCCACGTTGAGTATAGAAGGAATTGCAAATCAACCTCATAATGAGCAACACACAATTCAAATGTAATGAGCACAAGAAACCCTCTAGTACTTGTGCACATTTCATGGAGGGTAAATGAGGTAAACCGTTCGGGATGGTTATAGGCCTAACCCAGTGGGGACATCAATTGAGGCCCTATAGAGGCTCCTAAATGAGGATTTCAAATTGAAACCTCATTCCAACAAACAACAACACTCATCCACTTGAGCTAACCCGTCAGGCTATATATATATATATATTGAAATATTTTAGTTGTTACTAATATGTTTTGAAACCATGGTAGATCCATATTAACTCTATATCTATGATGTTCTCATAGAAATAAAATCCCTTCAGATGTATTTGAAGAAATGTTTCATCTTGAAGGATTTGATGTCTATCCAAAGTTAAGATGGATATACCTTGTTTATTAATACACACACACACGTGCGCACCAAGTGTCAACTCCATGTTGAGCACTCAAAAATAAATTGCCCATCTCCCTGGTGCTCAACCAACCATTCAAATGTTTTAACCAACAATCATATTAACCGGATCTATCATGGGTGAGGGATAAAATTCCCCAAGATGCATGATTTTTTAGAGTACAAAACTTGAAAAGATGTTTGCACCTTGAAGGATTTGATGCCTATCCAGAGTTAAGATGGATCTACCTTAGTTCTTAATATATATATATATATATATATATATGCCACTTGTCAAATCCAAGTTAACCAGGGAAGAAATAACACATCTCCCTGTAGACACTCAACCCACCATTCAAATGTTTTAACCAAGATCCATCTTAACTCAGTATCTATCAGTTAAGAAATATTTGCATCTTCAAGGATTTGATGTCTATATAAAGTTAAGATGGATGTGCATTTGTTCTTAATGTGTGTGTGTGTGTGTGTGTGTGTGTGTGTGTGTGTGTGTGTGTGTATGCCACCTGTCAACTCCATGTTGAGCACAGGAGGAATTACACATCTCCTTGCAGATAGTGACCCAATATTCAAATATTTTAACCATATTTTTTTTTTACTTTCAATTATTATATATATATATATATATTCAGAACCAATGTACATTATATGAAGTTGATATTGAAATATTTACATGTTCCTAGTATTTTTTTAAATAAGATGTGTCAACTCCATATTAGGCATTGAAGGAAAGGAATTACTCATCTCCCCCATTATGGGAAGTAGAGAGCACCTTAAATCATTTTTTTTACTTTCAATTACTCTAACTCCTTCATTCTTTGTCTCTCTCTCTCTCTCTATAGACTTGATATAGAATTATTTTACTTAATATGAATATTGAAATATTTTATTTATGGTCCACATTAAAAAAAAAAATTGTTATTAATATTTTTTTAAATGCCACGTGTCAACTCCATGTTGAGAATGGAAGAGATTAGACATCTCCCTCATTTTCTACTATAGAAAGTGCCCACAAGGGATTACACATCTCCCTCATATGAAGAATTATTAAGGACCTATCTATGGAATACAATTTTGTTACTTCCAATTACTCTCTCTATATAAAGTTGATATAAAATTATTTTAATTAAGGTGGATATTTAAATATTTTATGTATGACTCACATTGAATTTTTTTTTCTTACTAATATTTTTTTAAATGCTTCGTCTCCACTCCATATCAAGAATTGAAGTGATTACACATCTCCCTCATTATGGGAAAGTAGAAATCACCTATTAACCAAATGAGAAATTATCTACTTAAAATTACTCTATCTTTCTCTCCTCTCTCTCTCTCTATATATAAAGTTGATATAGAATTATTTTACTTAAAGTGGGTATTGCAATATTAAATTTATGGTAGACAATGAAATATTTTTTTGTGATTAATATTTTTTTTTAAATGGTACATGTCAACTTCATGTTGAGCATAGAAGGAATTATACATCTCCCTCATAGTGTGTTGTATAAATAATCTTTCGGGGCAGCAATTTAAACAACAAAAAATTGTGATTTCATCCAGATTTAGATTTATTATGCCGAATGGTTCTTTTTATAACCCAATATGAGGGAGATATAATTCCTTCTGTGCTCAACATGGAGTTGACATGTGGCATTTAAAATATATTAATAACAAAAAAAAAATGTGAACCATATATATATATATATATATATATATATATAGAGAGAGAGAGAGAGAGAGAGAGTAATTGAAAGTTAAAAAAATTGATTTCATTAATAGGTGCTTTCTAGTTCATATGAAGTTAACACATCTTACTTCAAAAAATATTAGTAGCAATTAAATATTTCAATATTAACTTTATATATATATATATATAAGTGACAATTGAAAGGATTTCTTTTATGGTTCAAACATTTAGATGGTGGGTTGAATATGGAGATGCGCAATTTATTCCTTGCTTAAATGGAATTTACACATGGCATATTGTAACATCCCTTTCTACTGAGCACACTATTATTGACTTATTCTTTGAGGACACTTTCTTGCAAGTGATTTGGGTATGGTACTTTGTGATTTCACTCAGAGTATGGGTTACATATGATGACGTTGAGGTGTTAGGGATTATTTATCATATTGATGTATATATATTGACAAAGTTTTTTGATGAGACATCCTTAGTGTGCACGACACATGAAAGGTTAAGGATTCTTATCGCATTAATGGATTCCCTTGGACGCTGGATTGAGTCAAGGAATGAATTGTATTTATTGATTATTTATTTTCATAGACATATGATGTATGAATGATTTTAGTAAGATTTATGTATATGGCATTATTGACAATGTTTTTTCAGTGGATGCATGCTTGATGATGCTTGTTAATCCAACTAACATATGGAATAGAAGGGCCATGCACATAAACCAGACATTGAGGAAGAGGTGTGGAAACATCCATGTCACAACCTACTATCACTCCCACCATGGTATGAATTGTACGTTAACGATTACCTAGTTTTAAAAGTCTCTGATGTTGAGAGGGTAGACTCTGATAGTTGCTCACAAATATTTCTAAAGAGTGTGCAATAAGGAAGAGTCCTTATTTCTTAGAAGCCCTTAGTCTCTCACAATATCGACCTAGTGGAGTGTGGAATATAAGGGTTGTCCAACTTACAAAGAAATTCTAAGGAAAGTGGCACCCTTGGAGCACGAAGGTGCATCTTGAAGGGAACATCGCATAATTTAAACTTGAGTCAATAAATCTAGGTGGCCTAGAAAACATTGAATCGATTAAGATGTTATTGGATTAAACATTTAAGTAAACGATAACATTATTAGTGAAAAGAATAAAAACAGTCGAAGCCTAAGTCTAAGTTTCACTAGGAACTAATTGAAACAATAAATTTTGGATATGTCTAATTCTAGGAAAAGGTGGGAAAATATAAAGATTGGATAAAATGCACATGTGTGCATGAATTTAATAAAAAGGAATTTTAAAATAGAAATAATTGATAACTTGAGAGGTTGGGTGTACATAGAATAGAATTTGGAGTCAAACTACACTATTCTAATTGGAAGTTAAAAAAATTGATTTCATTAATAGTTGCTTTCTAGTTCATATGAAGTTAACACATCTTACTTAAAAAAATATTAGTAACAAGTAAATATTTCAATATCAACTTTATATATATATATATATAAGTGACAATTGAAAGGATTTTTTTTATGGTTCAAACATTTAAATGGTGGGTTGAGTATGGAGATGTGCAATTTATTCCTTGCTTAACATGGAATTTACACATGGCATATAGTAGCATCCCTCTCTACTGAACACACTATTATTGACTTATTCTTTGAGGACACTTTCTTGCAAGTGATTTGGGTATGGTACTTTGTGATTTCACTTAGATTATGGGTTATATATGATGACATTGAGGTGTTATGGATTATTTATTATATTGATGTATATATATTGACAAATGTTTTTGATGAGACATCCTTAGTGTGCACGACACATGAAAGGTTAAGGATTCTTATCACATTATGGATTCCCTTGGACACTGGACTGAGTCAGAGAATGAATTGTATTTATTGATTATTTATTTTCATAGACATATGATGTATGATTGATTTTAGTAAGATTTATGTATATGGAATTATTGACAATGTTTTTTCAGTGGACGCAGGCTTGACGATGCTTGTTAATCCAACTCACATATGGAAAAGAAGGGCCATGCACATAAACCAAACATTGAGAAAGAGGTGTGGCAACATCCATGTCACAACCTACTAGCACTCCCACCACGGTATGAATTGTAGGTTAACGATTACCTAGTTTTAAAAGTCTCTGATGTTGAGAGGGTAGACTGTGATAGTTGCTCACAAATATTTCTAAAGAGTGCGCAATAAGGCAGAGTCCTTATTCCTTAGAAGCCCTTGGTCTCTCACAATATCGACCGAGTGGAGTGTGGAATATAAGGGTTGGCCAACTTCCAAAGAAATTATAAGGAAAGTGGCACCCTTGGAGCATGTAGGTGCATCTTGAAGGGCACATCGCATAATTTAAGCTTGAGTCAATAAATCTAGGTGGCCTAGAAAACATTGAATCGATTAAGACGTTATTGGATTAAACATTTAAGTAAACAATAACATTATTAGTGAAAGGAATAAAAAGAGTCGAAGCCTAAGTCTAAGTTTCACTAGGAACTAATTAAAACATTAAATTTTGGATATGTCTAATTCTAGGAAAAGGTGGGAAAATATAAAGATTGGATAAAATGCACATGTGTGCATGAATTTAATAAAAAGGAATTTTAAAATAGAATTAATTGATAACTTGAGAGGTTGGGTGTACATAGAATAGAATTTGGAGTCAAACTACACTATTCTAATTGGAAGAAGACTCCTAATTAAACTCTAACTAAGGTATAGTTAGTAGACACTCCTTAAATGAGAAATTGAGAAACAAAGGGACACCTAGGTGTGAAAATAGGAACAGGTTGAGGATTGTGAGGGGATTTGACTTTTTAAATAAAATAAAATTAGTAATTTCTGGTGTAACTTGGGGGAAAATGTGACAAGTGTGAGAGTGAATAATCCAAATTAAATTAACTAAAAGGTTAATTATTTGTGCATGACGGCATGTGTCATTGAAGAATTTTTCTATAAAAAATATTCAATGTAAAAGGGAAAGGGATCTAATTTTTTGAGCATTGTTATGCTGCCAAATGTTTTTGGGACCGTGTTTTACTTGTGATAGATGGGATAACAATATTGAAAAAGAGTGGAAGCTCTTCCTTATGAGGCAAGTCTTGGAGATATTATTGTTGGTTTCTTCTGTGTGGCCCCTTTGCATCTTAGGGGGCTATGGGGGAAGAAGACTACCCCTATCATTATGTGGGAGGTATCGATGAAGTCTCTATGATTATAAAGTGAAGGGAAGGAAGGAGCACAATACTTGAAGGGAATATTACTTTCATCACCTTCATTGGTTCTGGTATTTTTATATTTTGAATTTATTTTGTAATACGAGTGTAGTAGTATGTTAGTTTGATAGGATCACCATAGAATCATGGGAAAGTCTAAATGAAAAATGTTACAATTGCGGTCAAATGAATAATAGATACAATTTTTATATTTTTAATTTTCATTGTAATTCTAGACGTTTCCGCAATCTAAAATTGAGTCATCACGAATTTTTCTCTATAAAAAATTTTCTATAATGTTTCAAACCCTGAAATTAGGAGGCTATTCACAAAAATTACTAAGGTATCTATAATAAAAATTCCAGCTTCCGGTTTATGATATATTTGTAGATACACCATGTGGAAAATAGTGCATCATGCTAGTCCTATTAACTAGTCTCAAGCAGGTGTTTCGGGTACAAAAATCATACATTATTCCTAGAGTATCCACATTGAGTGAGACTAGTTGCATTGTATAGTGGATAGTATGTAGTATTTCTGGTACAATTTTCAGAATTTTATATCAATTATTTTGTGCAGGGCACACTATACAAGTGAGATCTTCTGGAAAGGCCAAAAATTAGCAAGATGTGTGGAAGTTACCATAAATTCCACTTGGAACACCCAATTTTGATCATACATGTGGCATTGTAGAGTAGAAATATTATAGAACTACAAAAAAGAAATTTCCATACCTAGAAGGGCTAAAATGTTGGAGATACAACATATGAAATATTGTCTAGCAGAACCACCTCAAAATCAAGGTTTTAAAGTGATACTTGGCCAACATGCCACCAAAAAAGGGAAATTCTACACCAAATATGCCTCCAGATAGTCCTACATGGACTCTTGATGAAGGTGAAGAAATGCGTAGGGACATAAATGATTTACAAAAGAAGACAATGACAAAATATGAACTACAAGGGATGATGGATGATTTAAAAAGGAGGATCACAAAAGGACTGAAAAATTTCCTAATAGAGAGATCATCTGAAAGTGAAAATGTATCACATGAAATTGACAATGAGGACACAAGGAAGATGAATCAAGAATCGAGAAACTCAAACTTTGGGTTGAAGAACAACCATGTTCCTAATATCAATATGAGGAAGTTTGATGGAAAGGACCCAATCACATGGATATTGGAGGTGGAGAAATTCTTTGACCTAGATGATGTGCCACATACACAAAAGGTGCAAATTTCTTTGTTATATTTATAACCCAATCAATTTGTGTGGTATCTATGGATTTGTTCTCACAAATCACTTGTCACTTGGACAATTTTCATGGAAGGAATGATAGCACACTATGAGGATACAAGGAGCAATACCTTCTTTATCCAATTGATAAATCTCAAGAGAAAGGGTTCAGTTATAGAGCACATTGAGAACTTACAAATATTGAATATAAAGGTAACAAATATTCTAGATGATCACTTGACTGATGTATTCATAGGAAATTTAAGGGATAGCATTCAACATGAGGTTCACCTTTGGGAACCCAAATAATTGGAGAATGCATTTAGGGTGGCAAGAAATTTTGAATGTAAAAATATGGCTATGGCTACTAGAAGGAACACTCCTAACATCTATCGAGAGAATAGTGTTCCTTCTTATAAATACCTCACACTAGAAGGTTGACACCTCAACAATTGGAGGAAAGAAAAGAAAAAGGTTTATGCTTTAATTCTGACACCAAGTACAGTAAGGGACATAAGTGTGGTGAGAAGAAATTGTTCTACATATATTGTGAAGAGGAAGAAGAACAAGAACAAGAACGAGCTCAAGATGAAAATGTAGAAGTGATTTCTTCTAAAGAGTTGACTCGGACAATATCGTATAATTCATTGGATGGAATTAGCACTCCTCAAACCCTCAATATCGAAGGATATATCAAAAAGAAAAAGGTGATAGTCCTAATTGATTTTGGTAGTACTTATAATTTCATTCACTATAAAATAGCCAAATCTCTCAATTTCTTTGTATATCTAGTGCCATAGTTTCATGTAATGACTGCAGATGGAGGAACTCTCAATTGCTTAGGAAAATGAAATAATATAAATCTTACTATGGGGTAATATGTAATGAATAGTCCAATGATTTTTATACCCATGGGTGGTGTTGATGTCGTACTAGGAATCCAATTGTTACAATAATTAGGAACAATGGATTTTAATGTTCAAGAACTTTTCATGAAATTTTCATTAGAAGGAAAATAAATTGAGTTAAGAGGTATCACATGGAAACCAAACAAGGTGATAAACTCTAATGGCTGGAAAAAATTATTGAAAAAAGGGAATCAAGGCGTAATTGAACAAATATGGTCACTAGATGTTCAAACATCTAAGACATCTATTCCACTAGATCTCCAAGGGATCATTGATGAGCATTGCAAAGTATCTGAAGATATCCCCAAAGGTATTCCACCCACTCAAAATCATGATCATGATATTCACCTAATTCCTAGGAGTTTTCATCCTAACATTAGGCCGTACAGATACCCTTCTGCCCATAATAGTAAAATTGAGCATATGGTTGAAGAAATGTTAGAGGTTGGCATTATTATACATAGCCCAATTTCTTACTCTACACTCGTGGTAATGGTACTCAAGAAATATGGCTCATGGAGTATTTATCCTGATTATATAGATCTCAAAAAGATCATTATTAAAGATAAGTTGTGCATTCCCACCATTGATGAATTGTTAAATGAACTACATGGAGCAATCTATTTCACAAAGTAGGATCTACATACAGGGTATCATCAGATTAGAATGAAGGAAGAAGATATCCCAAAAAAAACATTCTGAACTCATGAAGGCCATTATGAATTATTGATCATACCTTTTGGCCATACAAATGCACCTTCCACATTCTAAATGTTTATGAATTCCATTTTCAAGTGCTTCCTTCGAAAATTTGTGTTAGTATTTTTTGATGATATACTAATCTATAGCAAGTCTTGGGAGGATCATGTGCGACATGTAGACAAGGTGCTACAACTACTAAAGGAGCAACAATTATATGCCAAACCATCCAAATGTTTCTTTCGGGTGAAGGAGGTAGAGAATTTGGGTCATATTGTATCTCATGAAGGTGAAAAGGTAGAGCCTAACAAGATTAAGGCCATGATGGAATCTCTGATTCCCAAAACATTGAAGAATATTAGAGGATTTTTGGGTTTGACAGGTTACTACCAGAAGTTTTTTCGACACTATGAAAGAATAGAAACACCTTTAATGGAACTAACTCACTAGTACATATTGTAAAAATTTCGACGTTCTATTTACGATGTTATGGACAAAATTGGACATACTATCGAAAAATAGAGGAAGTTTAATTTTTTTTTCCATATTGCCCGATAACGTCACTATTTCCACATTGATGTATCTCTTGCAACGTTGTCTTTGCTCTTTCCATGTTATCGTCTCTCTTGCCACGTTTTCCACATAGTTGTCTCTCTTGCCATGTTTGTGACATAGTCGTCTCTCTTTCCACATTTTTGATAATAGTTTTCATAGTTACAATTTTGTAGAAACTAGGTTTTCCCCCTCCAATGGTCACCTAGTATTTTGACCAAGTCAACTTTGATTTGGTCAATGATCGTCAGAATTGCAATGTTATAAAATCTATAAATATGTTGCATTTTACAGATGTTGCGACAAGTTTGGTATAATAACAACACTTTAAAAATTGTTTGCGGGTCTTCTCGGCTAGAGTACAACTATTAAAAGACATTGTACTAGGGCTAGAATACATGATGGGAAATAGTGTTGATACTGAGAGGGGGGTGCATCAACATCAAGTACAATTTAAAACCTTTTTCAACTTATACTTAAACCATTCAATTATATCGAATGAGGAATGAACAATAGTATAAGATTTAAACCAATACACCATGCATAATATATGAGAAATAATCAATAGTTATTGTTCAAGGGAAGTAATGAATTCCAAAGATAGCTACAGCTTCCAAATGTAAAGGGAGGGATAAATCTCTCAGAGGAAGATAAAATCCTCCAATATAAAGAGAGATTTGAACTCTCCATCCTTTCTACTTCCTTACACCCAACAATATATGAGAGATAATAAAACTTCACAGTAAATCATCACCATTAACCCATCACATCAAACCTGATAATGCTTCCTAAGACTTCTTCAAGTTCTGCAATTATTCAATTCATGGAATAATCTGATACTATAGATAATATTACTCAATTTAGTCTCTAAAACGTCTCCAAGTTTCACTCCTTGAATCCTCCGCAAAAAGAAGTTATAGAGAGAATGGTAGAGCTTGTTCAATTTTGGTTTATTTAGGAGACCAAACTTGTATAGAATGCCTCGCGCTCAATATTTAACATCAGATTCTAAAACTCACACACAAGTAACTAAAGTCCATACTCTTTCCAATTCAATTTTTTCCACTTCGTTTGGATTCTCTATGAAGACGTTATGACTGTCTTACCCAAAACACCTATTTATTGACTAGCTTCAGGACTAGTCAAAAAATCTATTTTCCATAGAGTGTATCTCCATAATTATAGAGAATCAAGAGCAGGAAATTTTACCACATGTACCTTGATATGTTTTCTCAATACCATAGCAATTTTTCCATATGAATCATTCTAAAAAAACATTTATAGCGGAAAAGGTAAGATGACCTGAAAATAACATACCTTAGAACACATCACCAAAAGACGTCATCCTCCCTTGAAATCCGACCTTCTTTACTTCTGATTTCCTATGAAATTTGACTTCTGTATCAAATTAATGTATAATGATATTTATTTATACCATTTATGTCACTTCCTTTTAACATTAGGGTTGAACCGACACTTTCTTATTTTGTAATTCTTTTCTTTAATTATCTTCAGGGCCTACATGTACTTCTTTCTTCAATTCACTTTGTCATCTTAAAAAAATCATTTCTCTTCAACCATGAGGATCCACATGATGTGCCACATAATACTGGAAGAAACATGATGTATACTATTCATCCATGGGTCTTGTATCTACATGTTCATTTTCCTTCATGTCCAAATACCTTCATCAATCTTGCGGTCCAAAACCCATGACTAGGGTTGACGTCAATGAGAACAATCAATCTTCCAACAATCTCCCCCTTTTTCATTGATGACAACACTCATGCTTCCCCTATCATCATGATCCCAATTCATCTCCCTTGTCAAAGGGGGAGATGAATTGGGATCATGATGATAGGGGANCCCTGAACATGTGGCACTCAATAATACTTCATCCTTATTTTTGGTCTTTCGGACTTTTTCTTCCTTGGAATCATTTTGTGTGGCTTTTGTATTCTCTCTCTTCTTCATGTATAGGATTTATATGTTGTTCAGTCTTCTTGTTGCAGTTGCAACCAATCTTCGTGAGTTATTTTCTTTGATTTTATATTTTCAGGAGTCAAACGTAAGAGTGTATCCTTGATCACACATTTTACTAACACTGAGTATATTATTCTTCAAGTATTCAACCAATAGGACATTCTTTGCTTTTACATTTTTTCTTCCAAGTTCTACTACACCTTCTCCAAGTATTTTGGCAGATGATTCATCTCCAAATGCAACATTGCCACCCTTTCTCTTCAAGCTGATGAATTTGTCTTGATCCCTGGTCATGTGTGAAGAAAATCCATTGTCTATGTACCATTCATCTTCTTCTTTACATTCTTCAGCGGTTAATGTTATTTAACAATATCCATTGTTTGGAATCTCTTTCCTCCTCCATATTGTGGTTGGCATAGAGACATATTCATTCATATATCTGCAATCTCTTGCTTTGTGTCCATGATAATTACATTTGTAGCATACAATATTTTTTTCCATCAATGGGGAAAATGAATTATAAATTTTATTGACAAATCAAAGATTATTTCCGTATCTTCTATTTACACCATTCATATTTCTTGCATATTTGTTCCTTTCATTGATTCTACAATTAATTGCCTTATGTCCAAAATTTTTGCAAGTATAACAATGATCAAGAAAGAAATTTTCATACCTTGGAGTAAGTGGCCTTCTTTGTGGTGTAGTCCATGTGGGTTCATGATCTATTATTCTTTAGTTTCCTTCATACTGATTGAAGCTTCTTTGATTCCTAAAGGTAGGAGGTCTTCTTGGATATTCATCTCTTTTGTAATCATTCTGTCTTTCTGGTATCCTGGTCCACTTCTCATCAGCTGTCTATGTAGCTCTTTGTTCAACCTTTTTGTTGGTATTTTCATCTTCTTTGTATGAAGTTTCACCCATACATCCAATATTTGTTAAGTCTTTTGGCACTTGAGAGTTTCTTAAGCTCTTCCTCAATGAGACAATTTCTTGTTCAAGTTTCTCACAATCTTCTTCTTTCTTCATCATTTGGACCTTCTTTACTTCTCCTATTCTTCGTGCTTCTTTGAGTAGAGTTTTCAAGGAAATGGTTTCTTCTCTTAGTTTCTCAAAGTCTTCTAATTGCTTCTTCAAGATTGCAATTTTCTTTTCATAACCACCCAATTCACCTCTTAATTTTCTATGCATGTCTTTGAGCTTGGTATTTTCAATCTCAACATGCTTCATTTTTTTAAGATTCTCATATTCTTGTTGAATCATTTCTACTTGATGATTTTATTCTTCTTCATTGGAATTTTCTTCTTTAGTGTCATCTCTTTCAATTCTTGGATGAGGACATTCAAATTCAACAGGTCCTACTCCTTCACAATTAAAGAAAAAGAACCGACCTCTATTTTCTTCTTTGAAATCTGAGATGTTTTAATTTTCTTCAACTTCTTCTTTTTCTTCTTCTTCTTCTACTTATTCCCTTTAATAAAGGTCTTGTATCTTGTCCCAAATCTCTTTTTCTGATGCACACGATCCCACCTTAGATTTTACTGAATCTGGCAATCCATCCATGATGGTATCTATTGCCAATTTGTTGTTCCTTTTTGCTTCCTTCTGAGCTACAGTATTTGGTTTCTTCAAAGCATTGTATCCTAAAGCAACTGAAAACCAAACATCTACCCCAAGACCTTTCAAGTAATTTTCCATTCTATTACTCCAGTATTCAAAATTTTATCCATCAAATGGTGGAATCCCATTTGGAATGTTGTCTTCAATTTCTGCATAGGATATTCCTTCCAGTGGTTAAACTATACTGAAGGTAACCTGCTCTAAAACCAATTGTTGATACTGAGAGGGGGGTGAATTATTATCAAGTACAATTTAAAACCTTTTTCAACTTATACGTAAACCGTTCAATTATATCCAATGAGCAATGAACAATAGTATAAGAGTTACACCAATACACCACAATACACCATGCACAATATATGAGAAATAATCAATAGTTATTGTTCAAGGGAAGTAATGACTTCCAAAGGTAGCTACAACTTCCAAATGTAAAGGAAGGGATACAACTCAAATAGGAAGATACAATCCTCCAATATCAAGAGAGAGTTTAAGTCTCCATACTTGCCCCTTCCTTCCACCCAAGAATATATGAGAGATAATAAAACTTCACATTAAATCATCACCATCAACCAACCATCATATAGAACCTAATAGTGCTTCCTGAGACTTCTTCAATTTCTGCAATTCTTCAATTCTTGAAATACTCTAATCCTATAGATAATTTTACTCAATTTATTCTCTGAAACTTCTCCAAGTTTCACTCCTTGAATCCTCCCCAAAAATAAGTTATAGAGAGAATAGTAGACCTTGTTCAATTCTGGTTTATTTTGGAGACCGAACTTGTATAGAATTCCTCGCTATCAATATTTAACATCATATTCTGAAACTCACACACAAGATGCTATGGTCCATACTACTTCCAATTCAATTTGTCCCACTTCATTTGGATTCTCTATGAATAAGTTATGATTGTTTTACCCGTAAAACCTATCTATTGACTAGCTTCAGGACTGGACAAAAACCCTATCTTCCACAGAGTGTATCTCCATAATTATTCCGAATCAAGAGCTGAAACTTTTACCACAAGTACCTTGATAGGTTTTCTCAATACCATAGAAATTTCACCATCTGAATCTTTCTAGAAAACAAGTTATAGTGAAAATGGTAAGATGACCTGAAAATAACATACCTTAGAACACATCACCAAAAGGCTTCATCATCCCTTGAAATCCAACCTTCTTTACTTTGGATTTCCTCTGAAATTCGACTTGTGTATAAAATTAATGTATAATGATATTTATTTATATTTGTTAGTGACATTTCTTGTAAAGGGGGGTAAAAAGCGAAGGAATGGGTTAAAAACCCACTTGCCCTAAGTTTGGATGAAAAGTGTGCTTGTGATTAAGCAACAAGCAAATTTGGACGACAGATATTCGTGTGCCTAGATCAATGATGCACATAGGATTTCAGAGCCGCCCCTCCTTTCTACCTTTAAGTGGAGGGGGGGGGTCCAAAATCGAGGGTGCACCTCTTCAACGGCTATGATCGAAGCGCCCGGATCAACAG
>JASDQU010013975.1:13761-26642 GCA_032191745.1 Picea mariana | reverse complement strand
GGGCATGCTCTACAAGGTCGCTCTCTAGAATAAGCCATAATTCAGCAAGGTATGCCATTTTTGCTATAACTCCTTTTCTGAGAGGTTCCAAGTAGTGCCACTAGGAGGAATTGCATAAAACACACTAAAGAAAATTGTGTATGATTTTTATATCTTTATACATTATAGGTTCAAAGTTATGATTACTTCAAATTAGGGTTGTTGACTAATCCAAAACGAGGCATGTGAGACTAAAGAAAAGTTTGATGAAAATGCTAGTCTCTTGTTTTTAGAAGTTAAGGAAGGTTTGTAGGAATGTGATCATATACACCAGGTATATTACAGAGCTACAAATTAGATTTTGATGATGAAATTGATGAGGGATTTTGGTTGTCGCACATGTTGAGTACATGGTTGAGACAAGTAGTTGATGAGTTGACACATACATGAAGTGTATAGTTGATGATGTTATTACATATTGATGATTCATAGTTCATGAGTAGTTCACACATGATTGGAACATACTTGGTACATGGTTGGATGCACTTGTTTATGGTACAGGTTGATTACAGGTTGGTGCATGGTTGATGCACTTGTTTATGGTACAGGTTGATTACAGGTTGGTTCATGGTTGATGCAATTGTTTATGGTACAGGTTGATTACAGGTTGATGCATGGTTGATTCATGTTTTAGATTTATTGGTATAGATTTACAGCAGTATATCTCACAGTGATAGTGTGATAGTGGTTCCATCATTCTATTTCGACTTCAGGGTGGCAGGACGGGCCAAGGACAGGTGGTTGTAGCCACCTTCCGGTTGTAGCCGGAGAACATTGGGGGTTGTAGCCTCCTTCTGGTTGTAGCCAGAGATTTGGGGAGTTGGAGCTTCCCTTAGGTTGTAGCCTGAGAAACTAGGGGGTTGGAGCCTCCTTCCAGTTGTAGTTGGAAAACAAAGGAAGTTGGTGCTTCCAATGAATGTAATTCTTCAAGACATATAAGAAAAAACATTTCGTGGTTTTATCCTGATTTGGGTTTCCACGTAAAACACCGGTGTACTTTGTATGTGTGTANTTGGAGCTTCCCTTAGGTTGTAGCCTGAGAAACTAGGGGGTTGGAGCCTCCTTCCAGTTGTAGTTGGAAAACAAAGGAAGTTGGTGCTTCCAATGAATGTAATTCTTCAAGACATATAAGAAAAAACATTTCGTGGTTTTATCCTGATTTGGGTTTCCACGTAAAACACTGGTGTACTTTGTATGTGTGTAATTGTTTATTTATTACTTCTCATTATTGGATAATAATTCTACATTGATATAACATTTGAAGAAAAGGATTATAATTATGTTATTACTGATTCACCCCCCCTCTCAATAATCCAACATATCCATCTCCAGCTTTTCTACCATCTCTGTAGAAACGTGATTTTATGTGCTACCACTATACATGATGACCTTGCATACTCTATCTTTGGTCTTGCAAGCAGTCTAAAAAAGTCTGTAACTTTGGACTAGATTTTCTACCTCCTTCTCTGGTGTTAAGAGAACTTTCCTCATCATCAGTGATCTTCCACCTTCAACATCTTCTGCCTCAACATTCTATCCCTGTGCTTCGGCAATGTGAGTCTCACCTCCTTCTTTCTTCTTATCTATACATTCATAAGACTTATGCCCATTCTCCCTGCAGGTAAAGAATTTTATTTCACCACCTCTGCCTCTTCCTCTTCCTCTGGTTCGAGGAAAAGTATTTATGTCTGCATACTGTCTTCCCTATGAGCTTCTACCTCTCTCAGTTTGAGTTTGAGGTTTCTTCAACTCTTCCTTAGGTTTTTGATTTTTGTCTTGGCCAATTGGTTTGCCTCTGGCTTGACTTCTACCTTGCCCTCTTTGACTTTTCTTTTGGCTCAGCTTCTCTTCAGCCTTCAGAGCCATCTGATAAGCATCTTCCACCGTTCGGATGGTCATCGTGCTCATCTCATCTTGGATGTCATATCTTAGACCATTCATATATCTGGAAACCTTTTCATCATCACTTTTGTGATGACCCGCCCTGATGTTTAGTTTGTAGAACTCTTCAATGTACTCTTTTACTGACATCAGCTTCTGTCTCAAATTCTACATCCTCTGAAACAGGGTGATTTGATAATTCTTAGGTGTGAATTTTTCCTTCATCCTCGCAACCATTCTATCCTAACTCTTGATTTTCTTCTTGCCTTTGTAGCGTCTGTTAGCCTACAGTTCATCCCACCATAATGATGCATGCCCTTTAAGTCTTGTGACATCATGTTTGATCTTCTTGTCTTCCTCTAAATCCTCATAGTCAAAGTATTTATCCAGAGCTCTAATCCTGTCTAGAAGCTCTTCAACGTATAGGTTTCCTTCATATACTAGAATGTCCATTTTTTCTTTAGAACCTATCCTTGTAATAGCCATGAATAGGCGTTCTTCTGCTACAACTTCTTCATTTCCAACTTCATTTTCACTTTCAGATTCGCTAATGTCTCCAGCATCAACTATGCACCTCTGTGATGTCTCCATGGAATCAAGCCTGGCACATAGTTCACACATCTCTCTTTCCCTTGCTGGATCAGGTAATTGTCTATATCTTCTTCTTGGAATCCCCCTTTCCTCTGGTGGGTCAGGTATTTTCATGTCTCTTCTTCTCAGCGACATGGCTATAAATTTCCGCTTCTCCCTGGTACAGAAAGCAAAGAAATTTTTCTATGCTCTGATACCACAACTGACACAGACCCCCAGACCCGCAGGTTGGGATCCGCATAGGATCTTTCCTTTTTGACCCCCAAGAGCTCGATTGGCTCTTTTATTTCCCTTTTGGGAAATCAACACCCACAACAAACCTTGAGGAAACTCCTCCTTTATATCGAGATACCGGATTTCACGATTTTGTGAATCCCGTGGTAGAGCACCTTACATCTTCGACCTATGAAACCCGAAATACTAACACTTGGCCTTTTCTGATGTCAATTTCAGATTTTCAGATTTCGTGAACTCAGGAGTGGCGAGGATGTGCAACTCTACTCTCAACCTCTGGAGTCCCGAACTTTAGACTTCTGATTTGCTGAAATGCAAATGTTCTGGTCCTCCCTTCCTCTTCGTGGTTTTAGGATTTCAACCACCGAAAAGTGCTTCCACTATGTCCTCGGGGCTCTCGAACCTCCAAACCCTGAAATGATGAAATTACATTTCCTGAAATCCTTTCAGACTTTCGTGTATCGTGTTCTCCTCTTTACTATATCGGTTCTCTCGTCGACAGGACTTCTAGTATACCAAATCCCAAAATGTCGAAATGATAAGGTTCCACTTCCAATGAGATCAACAGCTATGGAACTTTCCTCGATCCAATGGTTAGCGCAATTTAGTGTACTGAGAGTTCAATACATCAAGCTCGAACCCTATGTCCTCTCCGCCTTCCGGTCTCCAAACTTCTGAAATACCGAAATGATATTTCTCCTCCTTTTCTTTCACGAACCTCGATAGGAAGTCTCATGTCCTTCCACATGTTTCCTTCTCCTTGTTTCAGGTTTCCAGGTATTGGGGGTTTGGAAATATCGAACCACCTTATGTCACTACGATCCCCAGTTTCCCGAACTCTAAAACACTTATACTCTTCCCCGCTCCTTCACACACAAATACTTCTCTTCGTGCTTTGGGGGTTTAATCAACCAAGTATTTGGCTTACACTTCGGACTCTCAAACCGTGAAATGTCGAAATTATATGATGTCCCAATAAGTCAAGATCAATGGCCCCTTATCTACCTTGCATCTCCTATAGATCCTACGGTTCTCTATATTTTGGGAATCTCCCTCAGAGAATTCTGACTGTGCAATCTCTCTCCAAAGAACCTTCTAGCTCAACCAAACCTACGATCCTTTTCCTAAATATGGCCTCTGCACGGTGACTAAAGCTCCTCTTCATCTCTTCAACACTTTGAAAGTGTTGACCCTCTTGAGCTTCCTTTCATAAACTCAAGTCTCCTAAAAGACTTCTGCACACACTCCTTGTGGCACTTCTTCAAATACTCCTAAATATTTGAATCTCTTGACTCTGTGCAACTCTGCAACAACAGTCCTTCAATCTCTCAACCTTAGTCTATGTGTTCTAAGGTCTTGACCATCCTACGCACACCTTGCACGTCTTTTGTGGTTGTCCTGCACTTCAGTTGAAATGACAACAACGGTATCCCTCCTGAGCTTTCAGAGATGAACTTTGAACCCGTCAACGCACTCCTTGCGGACGCTTCACTGGACCCCTTGCAGGAACCTTGACTCAAGAAGAGAAACAATTGAAACTCATTTCCTTACTCTCTTAGACTTCAAACACTTAGCATGAAATCATACATACATAGCATAACAATAAATGCACAACAGAAAGAGTAAAACAACCATAAGCATAGCATTCAACATGTATACACATAAAACATTAGAACCCCATGAGTCTGAATCAAAGCTTCATGTATTAATTTAAGAACATTTGTACATGGATTATTCCCTACCACTCTTTGTTTCTCCTCTATGATCATGTTCTTAATCATACATTCCCTATTGATTGATACCATGATACAAAGATGAGGGTGTCTATAATCAGTTTTCCCTCCAGCTCTTAAAACTGTCTAATCTAGAATTTAAATCTACCTACCTTCATTAACTATGCATAAATTCCTCTACACCTTACAGATGAGAGCGAATCACTCAATGTCTGTTTGCAATATGGAAGTACGCCTTCTTAACTATTTCATTAGTGTCTATGCATCCAAACTTTCAAAAACATTTCAAACATTTTCAACATGTGCCAAAAATGTGATGGCGCTCATCCCTGTTGTATTCTGCCTCCACGCTTGCTTTTTGTTGATGATGCTCCTACATCACCTTATGGTAGACTTTCAAATACTTCAAAGTATTTGATATTTTGACTCTGTGCACTTCATGCAACAACAATCCTTCAACACTCCTCTTGGTTGATAAGTTCTAAGCTTTCAACTATCCTGTGCACAACTTGCACGGCTTCTGTGCTTCACTTGCACTTCTACTGAAATGATAACAATGGTATCCCTCCTAAGATTTCAGATATAAACTCTGAATCTTTGTCAATGCACTCCTTGCGAATGTTTCACTGCACTCCTTGCGGGAACTATCTCACTCAGGAAGAGAAACAATTGAAACTCATTCTCTTTCTCTCTCAAAATTGAAACATTCAACATGAAACCATACATTCAACACAACATAGCATCATAACAAATGCATAACAGAGAGAATATAACCACTGTAAGCATACCATTCACCATGTATAAATAGAAAACATCATAACACCATGAAATCTGATTCAAAGCTTCGTATATTAATTCAAGCTACTGTACATGGGTTCTCCTCTACAACTCTTCTGCTATAGCTCTATGCTATTTTTCTAATGATACAACTCCCTCTATGATACAAATGCAAGGGTGTCTATATCTGTTTTCCCTCTTCCTCCTAAAAATGTCTAATCTATCATTCAAATCTACCTACTTACATTAACTATGCATAAATGCCTCTAAATTCTACAGATGAGAGTGAATCGATCATGATCTGTTTACAATATGCAAGTATGCTTCCCTTTAACCATTACATTAATGCTTCGAAAACATTTTAAAAACATGTGTTGGTGGTCTTCCAGCTGTCTTCCGCGTTCACGCTTGTTTGGCTGCTGACAATGCTCCTGCATCATACTCCCTCGCTTGAAAATTTTCATGAAATCCTATTCATGAGCTCTTGCACAGTCTGTCCATGCTTGTGAATTTCTTCTTCATCTTCCCAACTAGCATCTTCAATTGGATGTCCCTTCCACTTGACCAAGTATTAAAAATACTCTTTTCTCCTGGTCTTTCTGCTGACTCTCTTGTCAATTATTCTTTCCATCTGTGGCTTTTCATCTACAGACATTTGTTTGGTCCACTAAACCTCTATCTGTTCATCCTCTGATCCTGCTTCTTTAGCTCTGTAAGGGTACAAATCCGCAACATTGAATATCGGTGAAATTATGATCCCATTGGGTAATTCAATGTCATATGCGTTTGCCCCAAATTTCTTCACTACTCTGCATGGTCCAATCTTCTTCATTTTTAGTTTGTTATATGTTCCTCTTGGGAACCTTTCCTTCCTCAGATGTGCAAGAATCAGATCACCAACTTCAAATTGAAGTTCTCACCTATTTTGATCTTCTCTGCGCTTGTATTCTTGATTTGAACTCTACAATCGCTCCTTAATTTGACTGTGAAGCTCCTTCATCGCTTTTGCAAAGTCCTCTGCACTAGCACTCCTGCATTCATTCTGTTCTGAATCTTTCAATTCATAAGCTCCTCTTGGATGCATTCCATATACTATCTGGAATGGACTCTACCCTGTGCTTCTATTGATCGAATCATTATAAGAAAATTCCTCCTGTGGCAGAATATGATCCCACTGACTGTGGTGTTCAGTCACTAGGCTCCTCAACAAATCTCCCAAGCTTCTGTTCACAACTTTTGTCTACCCATCAATTTGAGGATGATACACTGAGCTAAAAGACAAACTTGTCCCCATCTTCTTCCATGAATTCCTCCAGAAATGTCGAACAAATTTGGTATCCTGATAAAAAACGATACTCTTTGGCAACCTGTGAAGTCTGACAATTTCCTCTAAAAACAGGTTCGCAATATGAGTTGTGTCACTGGTTTTTTGGCATGGTATGAAATGTGCCATCCTTGAAAATCTGTCGACTACCATAAATATCGAATCATAGCATCTTTCTATCCTTGGCAGTCCCAATATGAAATCCATGCCCACTACATCCCACGGCCTTTCTGGTATGGATAATGGTTGATATAATGCCCTGTTCTGCCTTTTCCCTTTCGTGTGCTGACAAATTCTACATCTGTCCAAAAATTTCTTAACATCTATCCTCATTCTTGGCCAAAAATATGAGCCATTCAATTTTGAGAATGTTTTGTCATGACCGAAATGTCTGGGCAATCCTCCATTGTATTTTTCCTTCAACAGGTTCTCCCTCATGGAGTATTTTGGAATACATAGCTGATTGCCCCTAAATAAAAATCCATATTGGATCATATATTCAGTCCA
This sequence comes from Picea mariana, assembly GCA_032191745.1. Taxonomy (NCBI): domain Eukaryota; kingdom Viridiplantae; phylum Streptophyta; class Pinopsida; order Pinales; family Pinaceae; genus Picea; species Picea mariana. The sequence continues at coordinate 19,556 of JASDQU010013975.1, read as the reverse complement.
TTGGMTTTTGTCCCTGAGAATTGGATTCTTAGATGCCTCATACGCTTCCTTAAAATATGGGTCATCCTTGTACATTTCTTTGAGGTTATCAAAACCCAAACTTTTGACTCTAAATTCCTGCATCAACAAACATTTCCTGCTAAAAGCATCAACAACTTTGTTAGCGGTTCCAGAAATATGCTTAGTCACAAAAGTATAATTCTGCATGAATTCAACCCATTTAACATGTTTTTGGTTCAGCTTCTCCTGTTGAGTCACGAATTGTAAAGCATGATTGCCACTGTACAAAACAAACTCTTTAGGAACCAAATAATGTATCCATTTCTTCAACACTTGTATGACAACATAAAATTATTTTTCATATGTTGAGCATTTAATCTTCTCTTCATTCAATTTCTCGCTTAAGTATGCAATCAACCTATCATCTTGGCTCAGGATTGCTCCAATTGCAAACCCACTTGCATCACATCTTACTTGAAATGTTTTGCTAAAATCTGGCAAAACCAAAATTGCCTGCTCAGTGATCTTCTTCATCAACAAATTGAAGGTCTTCTYTGCTTCCTCTATCCAATGAAAATATTTGTGTCTTTTCTTCACCATGTCCATCATCGGTGCGCTAATTCCACTGAAATCTCAGATGAGTTTCCTATARAAACTGGCCAAACAATGGAAGCTTCGAACTTCAAACACATTCTTCAGCGATGGTCGATTCTTAATTGCATTTACCTTTTCTGGATCCATCTTCATCTCATTCGTAGAGATAAAAAAACCCAAATAAATGAGTTATGTCCTCATAAATGATGATTTCTTCATATTAATCAACAAGTTTTGTTGCTATAATCTCCTCATCACTGCAGCTAAATGCTTTAAGTGCTATGCTTCTGTCTTGCTGAAAATTAGTATATCATCAAGATATACAATGACGAATTTCCCAATGAAATCCTTCAGGACTTTGTTCATCAATCTCATGAAAGTACTAGGTGAATTTGTTAAGCCAAATGGAATAACAAGCCATTAATACAACCCCTCATTCATCTTGAATGTTGTCTTCCATTCATCACCTTCTCTCATACGAATCTGATGATACCCGCTTTTCAAATCAATCTTTGAAAAAAATCTTGCTCCACTCAAGCAATCCATCAAGTCATCCATCCTTGATAATGGAAATCTATATCTGATGGAAATATTATTGATCTCCCTTGATTCTGTAAACATTCTCTAGCCTCCATCTTTCTTTCGGCTGAGAACTGTTGGAACAATGCATGGACTCAAGCTCTGTCTAACCAATCCTTTGTCCATTAAATCTTGGACCTACCTCTTGACTTCTTCATTCTCCTGCGGCATCATTTTGTACACGGATTTGTTTGGTAAACTGGCTCCAGGTATAAGATCAATGTGATGGCTTATACTCCTGATAGGTGGTAATGAACAAGGTAGTTCGTCCACTATTATGTCAGTGAACTCTTCCAACAACTTCTGGATTTCTTTTGGTAAATCATGCACTCTTTTATTGGTCAAAACAATTCTAGGCTTCCTGACCACAATAAATTGTGTCTTCCTTCTTCTTAACCTCATTAAGAAGTACCTTCCCACTCATGAGAAGTACAGTGTTTCTCACCTCTAGTTTCACTTCTTTATCCTTAATCGACAAAAACATGTGAGTCCTCCTATTCTTCTCCAGGGTGTATGTGTTCTTTCTCCAATCATGAACCACATTCTTGTCATATTGCCATGGTCTACCCAGCAATAGATGACAAACATCCATGGGATGACATCACATAATATTTCATCCTTATAACCCCCTATCTTAAATTCAACTAAACATTGTTTAGTGACATTTACCTGATGTCCTTTTTGTAGCCACGAAACTCTGTATGGGATTGGATGTATGATAGTCTCCATATCCAACGTTTCTACCATCTCTATAGAAACAAGATTGTCTATGCTACCACTATCCATGATAACTTTGCATACCCTATCTTTTGTCTTGCAAGAAATCTGAAACAGTCTTTCATTTGGGTTGGGTTCTCTACCTCCTTCTCTGGCGTTAAGAGAACTTTTCTCATCATCAAGGATCTTCCCCCCTCACCATCTTCTGCCTCAACATTTCRTCCTTGTGCTTCGACAATGTGAGTTTCACCAYTCTCTTTCTTCCTATTTGGACACTCATAATATTTATGTCCATTTTTTCCACAGGCAAAACATTTCACTTCACCACCTCTACCTCTTCCTCTTCCTCTGTCTCGAGGAAAAGTATTTCTATCTGCATACTTCCCTCTCTATGAGCTTCCCCCTCTCTCATGTTGAGTTTGAGTTTTCTTCCCCTCTTCTTGAGGTCTCTGAGTTCTATCTTGGGCAATTCCTTTGCCTCTGGCTTGAATTCTACCTCGGCCTCTTTGACCTTGCTTCTGGGTCATCTTTTCTTCAGCTTTCAGAGACATCTGATAAGCATCTTCTACAGTTCGAATGATCATCATGTTCATCTCATCTTGGATGTCATATCTCAGAACATTCATGTACTTGGCAACCTTTTTATCATCACTTTCCCAATGACCTTCTCTGATGTTTATCTTGTAGAACTCTTCAGTGTATTCTTTCACTGACATCAACTTCTATCTCAAATTTTTCATCGTCCAAAACATAGTGATTTGATAGTCCTTGGGTATGAATTTGATAGTCTTCACAACCATTCTATCCCAACTCTTGATTKTATGCTTGCCCTTGCAACGTCTATCARCCTGCAGTTCATCCCACCATAGTGTTGCATGCCCTTTAAGTCTTGTGACAATGTGCTTGACCATCTTGTCTTCCTCTACATCCTCATAGTCGAAGTATTTATCCAGAGTTCTAATCTAGTCTAGAATCTCTTCAACACCCAGGTTTCCATCATAATGGGAATGTCCATTTTTKCTCTGGCACCTATCCTCGCAACATCCCTGAATAGGCATTCATATACAACACCTTTGACTACCACGTCTTCTCCTTCATGTACAGCTTCATTTTCACTTTCAGCTTCGCTGATATCCCCAGCATTAACTGTGCGCCTCTGTGTTGTCTCCATGGCATCAAGCCTAGCATGTAGTTCACGCATTTCTCTTTCCACTACTGGATCAGGCATTGGCATGGGCCTATCTCTTCTTATCAGTGGAATGGCTAATAAATGCTCCTCTTTTCTCTACTACAGAAAACAAAGAACCGTTTTTGTGCTTTGATACCAAAATTGGTGTAGACCCCCAACCCGCAGGCCGAGATCCACTCACACAATCGTTCAAATTTCCTTGAGTTTAAGTGGCTCTTTCAGATCCCTATCGAAACCTTCAATGAATTGATCCACATGTCCTTATGAATTGAGTCTACATGAACAAGCACCAGGTGCCAACCCAAATCTCCTTGACCACAATAACGTCACGCCCTTCGCTAATTTGGAACTTCGCATCTCACAATTTCGTGATCCCTATTGTTGAGTTTCTCGACCCTCTACTGTCGGAACCTAAAATGTCAATTCACTAAAATGTTTGGTCGCATCCTCCTCCACAGTCGTATTGCATTTTTCAATTTAGAGAATCCTGGAACACAGAACCCCTGCCTCTTGTCTTCAAAAATGCTAAAATGCCAAACCCCAATGCATTCATCAAAGAATGGCTCCCCTACGGGACTTTTCAATGATTCAAAGCTTCAGACTTCATGTCTTCACAAATACTGATGCAAGGATCCCATCTCTCGGACTTACAAAACCCCAAAATAGTCAAAGAAGTTCTGAATCCACCTAGCGACAAGTACACCACCTATCTTTCCCATTGTCCTCTACCTCTGACGCGGATTCTTGCCACTTGTCACTCAAGCTTTCCGACTTTCAAGCCTTGAACAAACCTTTGATTTCCATCCCTCTATCACTTCTAAACCCTGAATTTTGAAATGATCTTGAAAGCTCAACCGTTACGATATACGATCGTTGTTTAATCCTGGATCCCACAGGATGGTTTCATCCAACCCTTATGCAACCTGCAACTCCTCTAGATCCTATGATTCTCGTGACTTCACGAGTTCTCCATGGAGAATTCTGACCACTCATTTCCTCCTTGACAAATCTTGCGAAATGAACAAGTGTTCTTCTACTGGAAATTTACTTTTGCTGGATGACTTCGACTCTCGTCTCCCTTTGAAGTAGTTCAACCTCCATCCTCCTTTGAAGTGTTCAAAGGTATTATCCCTCCTGAGCTTTCATTTATAAACTTTGAACCTCCAAAAAGGTTCRTGCTTGCACTCCTTGCAGCAAAATTTCAAATACTTCAAAGTATTTGATCTTTCAACACTGTSCACTTCTTGCAACAACAGTCCTTTAACACTCCTCTTGGTTGATAAGTTCTAAGCTTTCAACCAGCCTGCGCACACCTTGCACGGCTTCTGTGCTTCACTTGCACTTCTGTTGAAATGAGAACAACGATATCCCTCCTGAGCTTTCAAAGATAAAATCTGAATCTTTGTCAACGCACTCCTTGCGGACGTTTCACTGCACTCCTTGCAGGAACTCTCTCACTCAGGAAGAGAAACAATTGAAACTCATTCTCTTTCTCTCTCAGACTTCAAACATTCAACATGAAACCATACATTCAACACAACACAGCATCATAACAAATGCATAATAGAGAGAATATAACCATTGTAATCATACCATTCACCATGTATGAACARAAAACATCATAACACCATGAAATCTGATTCAAAGCTTCTTATATTAATTCAAGCTCCTGTACATGGGTTCTCCTCTACAACTCTTCTGCTACAACTCTATTCTATTGTTCTAATGATACAACTCCCTCTATGATACAAATGTGAGGGTGTCTATATATGTTTTCCCTCCTGCTCCTAAAACTGTCTAATTTATCATTCAAATCTACCTACTTACATTAACTATGCATAAATGCCTCTACATTCTATAGATGAGAGCAAATCGCTCATGATATGTTTACAATATGCAAGTACCCTTCCCTTTAACCATTACATTAATGCTTCAAAAACATTTCAAAAACATGCGCTGGTGGTCTTCCAACTTTCTTCCACCTTCATGCTCATTTGGCTATTGACGATGCTCCTGCATCATTATATACCCTTGAATGAAGATGAGATTTTAAAGCCTTAACCCCTGAGTAATTACATAGAGGAGGCTTACATGTAATAAAATTAATGGTGTTTTTCCTATAACTATGGGTGATAGAACATAAGCCCTATTCTAACAAAGTAACAACAATTGGAACCTACAAATAAGAATGGGTAATTGCTACCATTAAAATATCCCTCCAATACTACTTAGAATAAGGACTAAACATAATATGAAATCATTAATTTAACCAGAAACCCAAATTGAAGGCATTGGTTGTGCTCTACATTACTAGAATGAATTATTTTAGATGAAAAAGACTAAATCACTAACCCATTATTTTCTAAGTGTGAGCACTAATAAGACAATGGTTGGAAGACTTGACACCCCCAAATCGCTTCAAAATGCTTCTATTTTAGGTGTTTAAATTGATGGGAGTATAAACTATGAATAAATCACTCACCTAGTTACATTGTGACCATTAAACCCCTCAATCAAAGATATCAAGGTGAATTTAGATCTCTATTCTTATGAAGCATTTTATAACTCTACATGAATGTGACACTCTATTGCAAAGAGTTGCATAAATCTTGGCGAATTTTGCATTCCATTGCAAGAAATCCAAGAAATTGTGGCAAATTTCAAGGTCAATGTGAAATATTAATGACAAAACAACAATTCACAACATTATATTTTA
>JASDQU010013974.1:29546-49773 GCA_032191745.1 Picea mariana | reverse complement strand
AAAAATACAATAATGACTCTAGAGGGGAGAGGATATTTATAGTTGTAGAAGCAATTTCAGTACACCACAAGATATGTGTATCCTACTATAATTTCACAATATTGACAACTCTAAAAAAATGAAAATGAAAATAATATGAAAGCTTACCAAATTTTAAAATGACATGGAACAATACGTGAGAGGATACAAGATTTTATAGTGTGATAGAAGCAATTCCAAGATGCCACAAGATAGGTGTACCCCATTGTTGTTTTATAAGCTAGCTTTATCAACGTGTATGTTTAGACATGAATTAAGAGTAAATTCCATCTAATGAATATAGCCTTTAAAATTCAATTATAACATATTGTGATTTCAATAGACATGTTTAGAAGGTAATTGGTTTGATATAATTATTAGCCATGTAAGTTATAATCTTATTGGTGGTCCTTGTAGACGTATTGAAGACCTAGGAAGCTCTCTATGTATTTTCCAAGATTTACTAAACATGTTTATCTTAACACTTTGAACATTATTATTGCATTTTTTCTCAATGAAACAACAAAATCTATTAATGGAAAAAGACTTACATTGCATTGCAATACCAAAAAAGTTTCATAAGAAAATGTGCATCATTAGTGTCACTGATGACAATTTGTTTTGTTGGTTGTTTAGTGGCCAATATTTGTTTCTATTCCTATATTTGGTTTTCACATGGTGCACAAAAATATTTAATTCCAGTCTATTGACAATTTTTATGAGCCAACGTTTTTGGACATTAAGACTTTTTCTAGCTAGAAGCATTGTGCACAACTTTATGAAATTAATGTTGTGGTCATTGTGGATTAATGCGTTGCTTTAGCTTGCAAATTGATGATTAGAACAATTTCCAAGAATGTTGCATCGACTACCATTACTCAAATTGTGGGCAACCCCACACAATTTGCTTCGCTTATGTGTTTTTTGGTTCAAAGTTAGGTTTATGGTTGAGGAGATGTTCCCATTACAAAAAATATTCCTTGTAGAAGCTTTTGTGTATGAATGTTACTCCGCTCCAACTTATTTGTGTTCAATGCCTTCAAAATCTATGTGATGATGCTTTTGTATTTATAATTGTTTCCATGAAATAATATCTTAGCTATGACGAGGTGTAGATTGAAGGTTTTGGAGCCATTAGTTCTCTTGTTAAGGGTGTGTTCTTGCAATTTTTGTTTTGTCACAGTGACCTGAGTTGCCTTGTTAGCGACTTGGGTGCTTCTTAATTGATAATCTAGATCTTCCAAATGATGAGGAGGTCATTGTCCATTAAGGGATGCCATTGCATTAGTATATTGTTTGGACATGTTCAATCCAAAATTATGTTGTGTGCCTGTTATTGCACAAACTGTAGGTTGAGAAAAGCTCTACCCAATCCACTCAATGATGATAATAGTGGGAGAGTTTACCCATTTCCACCTCACACAAACCCTCCCTCGCTTCTATGAAGGAAGAATCCAACACAAGGGGGAGTCCCGAGTGACCCTAGGGGGAAATGAAGTAAAAAGTGAGAGTATGGAAGTGAAGCCCCTATAGGTCAGGATACTAAATGAAAAAAGGCTTGATAACGAGTCTCGAGGATGGAGGATGGTTTCCAAATCCTTGGGTACCTGTACCAGAGTGTTACACCTGCCCGAGGCAAGAAAAATAACCAAGATACAAACCTAAATGTCAGAGGGACAAGCAAGTGAAGCTTGATGTCCTAAATTCCATCAGTAAACAAATACATATATCAGAAATGGAATCAATCATTTACTGTAGAAATAACCATCAAAACTATCAAGTAATTATTAGATAATGAAGCACTGAAACAATAAATAACTTTCCAATACTTTAGCACAAGTTTATAAGTGAAATCAAGGCTGCAAAAAGACATTTTCAGAGATTTTTCAGAGCAGCCAAATGGCTGTAGCAAATATTTTCTACAACAACAACTTGTACACTAAGAAACTAGCCAACAACTTGCCCAATAATAGCCAATATCAAGTAGATAAACAATAACAACTTGCTAACTATATCCAGTGGTAAAAGAGTGAGAAATTAAGCTTGAAAAAGAGAGCTTGCAGCAGCCGTAATGGCTGTAGCATAAGTTTGTAACATCAACAAAATATCATTGAACAATCAAAATGCCCTAGTGGCTCAAGCAAGCTTAAAGCATAAGGAAATTTTTCCAAATCAAACAATTACAATATTTTGTGTTTTTGCGTATCCCAATGCAATGATTTTGTTTCTCCACTGCAAGAAGATTAGTTCCTTTAACTATTGGGTTGTGGAGTCTCAAAAATTAAAGAGCTAGTTGAGCTAATTCCTTGGGGGTTTAAGCCCTTTTACTCCCCAAGGCAAGCTAATATAGCAAAGAAAAACCCTAGGAGGGTGTCAACCATTTTACTCCTCCTAGGAATTCCTTATGCAGAAAAGTATTTCAAGACAAATATAATGGACTTAGTGGGGTTGTATGCACTTATACTCTCCAAAATTTTAAGGAAATTAACCTTGAAACCAAGAAAGAAGCATTAGCAAAAAATATTCCTTACTTGGTCCAAGCATTAACAAGATAAACCTCCTTTTAACCAAGAAAATCCACCACAAAGCAAGAAATAGTCCTCCACTAGAGATAGTGCATCATCCATCCATCCATTAGCCAAATCAAAACCATTACAAGAGCGAGTGAAAAGAGAGATATGTAAAAATGCCCAAGTAGGGCTCAAATTTAAGCCAAGAATGCCTTCTCTCAAGTAAGAGAGTTATGATAAAATGAAATGAAATGATTCTTATTTATACAAATCCTCCTACAAGTGTTTGTCCACTTAACTTTAGGGTAAACCATAAAGTAAGGGGACAATAACCCTTATTTTTCCCCTTTTACACTACAATAATTTTTAATTCATGATTTGCACATGAAAGAAACCCCAAAAGTAAGACGTCACCCTCCTAGCACAACCTTTTGGCACTTTGAAGAAAATCGTTGGGTTGAGGATGAATGGGATAGGCCTCCAAAGGCCACATGTCCTCATTCTAAGCCTCTCCTACATGATCAAGTTGTCTCTCCTCAAAATGTTCCATGTGTCCTTATCACCACCAAAACCCTAACACATGCATGACGTCAAGCCCTCAAAGTATGACGTTTTGGCCTCCAAAGGAAAAACATTGAGCTAGTAGGGGCATGGGTGAGGTCTTCCAAGACATCTCTCAAGACTCCAAAGGTTGTCATCATCATTTGATGTGCGGGCCATGGTATCCAATCCGTGGGATTCCATCCCTAAGGAAGCCCAATCTAGGATTGTTCTTCTAAAATAGTCCACCAACTTGGTCCTGCAAAGACAATGAATACGCCCTCCAAGGATCTGAAGTCAAAGGCACCATGATAAGTAAATCAAATCAATAAAAGAGCCATCTAAACATGTACATCCAAACCACCTTATCAAAATAAACAAGTGCTCAAAAACCCTCAGTAATTTGCCAAGTTTAAGTATGGGAGGGTTGACAAAGCAACCTATAGGGTGAATTGTACCTCAAGTTTAGGGGTGTTTCCTGAGTGGACCTATTTCTAGGTCATGTGGATGAAGTGACATGGATGGGGGAAAGAATTTTGGGCATGACGTTCACGACATACAAGGGATCGTAGTGTCTCATTTATGGGTGCCTTTGTAGAGGGTGTGTTGCACCTTTTCCAATCCCATTTATTTCCTTTTACTCTTTTAAGATGTTTCTAGGTTGAAGCCAAGGTGGGTCTTCTACGTAAGCATGAAAAAAAATGCCCACCTTGGCTCTAACCTAGTCACATCATGCTTCCCCAAGTTGAAGATGATGTGTGGGACTTCTACCTAAACATGCAAAACATTACCCACACACGCTCTATCTTGGTTGGCATTTTTGCATTTGTTATTTTCTTACGAGTCCCATTATTTTCTTATGAGAGACATTTCATTTCCCTCGGGATCCTTGGATGACCATCTAGAAGGTTCATGATTGAATTTTATCTTTTTCCAGCTACAAGCCTTTGGGTCTTTATCCCCTTCTTCCCATGAAATGAGGGATAATCCCTTCTTGGGTCAGTACACCCGAAGATCCCAAAAGGTAAGGAGATGAGGGGATGAAGTGTGGAGAGTGACAAGTATGGTCGGGAATGGAACAATGAATTGTCAAGGGGATCTCTCAGTAGGAAAAATATCCCCAAGGGTGACCCACTTACTAGGGCGCAATGTCAACCACCAAAGTGAAACATGGAAAAGAGCATAATTTCCAAGCAGACATTGCATAATCAAAACAATTTTAAAATGCAACAGACTCAAATGCCTCAAATATTGAAATTCCATTCACCATAATACCTGAATTGTACCTCATGGAGCAAGATCCAATGTCTTTCGAAAGCAAGTTGATGTGGTGGATACCCTCATGATGATCCTGAAACTGTGGTGGTGAGGTGGGTCTTTGTTTGCACAAGTGGAAACTTCTAGTCAAGTTGTCTTTCGGTACTCTATGTCTGCAACCCGTGGACTTCAAGACATCATCTCCTCAATTATCCCTAGGAATTGGGGACATACTTGGGGACAACATCTGGCTCATACTTGGGGACATGTACTCACCGTAGAGTGCATGAGAACCACAACATGTCTTGGTCGACATGTACCTACACACACTGAAACAACAAACTGTTAAGTGTAGGATGGCTCACTCATCCTTTGTCCATATAATTAAAAACAAATAAAATGACAACTAATCTAGAAAATATTTTTGTTTTTTTGTTTTTTGATATATATGATGAAAGAAACATGTAAATCAATAATACAAGTAGAGAAAAATGAAAATGAAATACAACTAAACTACCATGAACAATCAATATGAAAATGAAGGAAATCAAAATGGCCTACCTACTTACCTAGGCCCCTGAAGATTAGGTCCTGAAATGTTAGGTGAAGTCGTATAACTAGTGCAACCAACTGATCATCTCATCAAGGTATCTCCCCCTGTGCTTAATTATGTAATACAACAAAGATAGGTCAAACACATAATGATCATGAGCATAAATAGATATATAATCAATCATGAAATGAAACTCATGGATATGGGGTGGGAGGGAGGAAATCCTGTTGAAAAGAATAATCACAATTCTGATCATCCCAAAAATTATGCCTGAAAGGATAGCCACAAACTCGATCAATCCATCTTTGAATATGGCTACCATATGTAGACAATGGCTCATCTTCATCCATGTTAGCATTATCCCTGCTTTCTGAAGAATGAGAAGATATGAGAGATCCAAGGAAAACCCTATGATTTCCCTGAGAAGAAGAAAAAAAGGAAAGGGACATGTTTAGGTCTAGAGAAAGAAGAACCTTGCCTCTTCATCTGCAAATCATTGTAAAAATCTTCAAGATGAAAATACTTTCACTTTGTAGAGTGACCCTTTGATTCCTCTGAGATGGTCATGTCTTGGTGTTCATCTAAAACTCAGGACGAAGGTGGATGAAAGCCCTCATGGAACAAGTCTGCATCCCCAAAAGGATCTGCATCATAACTCCCAAGGGATAACTGAAAATCGCCTTGAAAATGTTGCGACAGGTCATCCTCGAATGGATGAAACAAATCTGTAACCATGTCAAAATCGGGCTACCAAACATCTAAAACATATGCAAGTGAGGACAATTTTCCTGGAGGAGCCAACTCAATCCCTTTTGCTTGAGAGATACCCTCAATGTCACAAATAAGGTCTCTATAAAAAATAAAACAACCAAAATCCCATGTGCATATCCCAGTTTGTATGAAAGCATATATATGGTCATAAAACATATCCCAGGTTTCTTTCATAAGACCATTATTGTGACTAAAAATGACCATCTCTTCGTCTTCATGTGACGGAAAAGCAGGGGCTAGTGTGACTTCAACTGGATCTTTGAGTTCTTCATCATTGACACTAGTTGCTTCTTCAACTTCATGTGCATAAGGAAAGAAAGGATGAACAACCTCACCTTCATCAAGAGGGAGAAAATATATCGACGTCTCAAGAGGGTTTTCAACATGTTGCACCTGATTAGAATTCTTCTTTCTCTTCATGGACATGCCTCTCCATCGCCTCTTTATCACAAGGGGATTGATCCTTTATACATAGCGTTTTGTTTTCTTTTTTCCAAAAGTATCTATCGCATCCAAGGGATCCTCTAATACTTCTTTACTTCCAAAGTCATGGAATAAAGTATCATCCATATCTTCAAAAGGGTCACAACTCATCATGTTCTCTTCTTGACGTGTAGGAGGAGTAGAGGCATGGATGTCTTCATCAAGTGGAAGGGCAGATATAATCACTTCATCTTCATCAAATGTCTCATCCATATCTTCAACATGCCAAACTTCATCGTGATCTTCTTGGTAACTTTCTTCATATATCTTTCCTTCAATCATTTATTCATCTGTTGTCTCGTCATCCACCGAAAAACCTTCTCTGCAAAGTGTGTGTTTGAGCTCTTGAAAAGTATCTTGCAAATTCTGAGTAGCTCGTTGATAATGCCTAAGAATTTATTTAATGAGATATATAGAAGATGGTATATGTTTCAGATTACATGAGTGTGCAAGACAACTCTTTTGACTTGATTCCAGTGAAGATACATAAATTTTCATCAGCACATCTTCATGTAACACATTTAAGCTTGAATCATACTTCATATAATTCACGACATGGGTGACTGCTAGAGATGGATCACCATTAAATTTTGGGCAACTTTCCCTCCACTCTATAGAGAAATGATTTGGATATCCAGGGATATTATGAACATCAATATAAGGGTACACCTTCTGGAATTCCCATGGTAAGTCTCGTGAGGCCATGGTTCCATTACTTAGGGTAATACCTTAATGGAGTTTCCAGATGAACTTTATGAAAATCTCATCAAGGGTGGAAGGAGAACATCCTTCAAGTGGAATGGTACCTCAAGTTTAGGATCAATTTTTCTCGAGTGGACCTCTCTCTAAGTCATGGGGATGAAGTGACATGGATGGGGGAAATAATATCGGGCATGGGGTTCACAACATACAAAATATCGTAGTGTCTCATTCATAGGTGCCTTTGTATAGGGTGTGTTGCACCTTCATTTTCAATGCAACCTTTTTCCAAGCCCACTTACTTCCTTTCTCTTTTAAGATGTTTCCAGGTTGAAGCCAAGGTGGGGCTTCTACCTAAGCATGAAAAACAACGACCACCTTGACTCTACCCTAGTCACATCATTCTTACCCAATTTGAAGACAATGTGTGGGACTTATACCTAAGCATGAAAAACATTACCCACACACGCTCTACCTTGGTTGGCATTTTTGCATTTATTATTTTCTTATGGGTCCCATCAATTTCTTATGAGAGACATTTCATTGTCCTCAGGATCCCCGGGAAAGCGTCTAGAAGGTTCATGATTGGATTTTATCTTATGCCAGCTTCAAGCTTCTGGGTCTTCAACCCCTTCTTCCCATTAAATGAGGGACAATCCCTTGTTGTTTCAATACACTCGAAGATCCCAAAAGGTAAGGAGATGAGGGGATGAAGTGTGGAAAGTGAAAAGTATGGTCGGGAATGGAATGATGACTCGTTAAGGGGAACTCTCAGTAGAAAAACTATCCTCAAGGGTGACCCACTTACTAGGGCGCAATGTCAATCATCAAAGTGAAACAGGGAAAAGAGCATAATTTCCAAGCATACGTTACATAATAAAAAACAGTTTAAAATGCAACAGACTCAAATGCCTCAAATATTGAAATGACACTCACTATAATACCTGACTTGTATCTCATGGAGCAATATCAAATGTCTTCCAGAAGCCATTTGATGTGGTGGATACCCTCATGATGATCCTGGAAATATGGTGGTGAGGTGGGTCTTTGTCTGCGTAAGTGGACACTACTGGTCAAGTTGTCTCTCAGTACTCTATGTCTACAACTTGAGGACCTCGAGACATCATCTCCTCAGTTATCCCTAGGAATTGGGGATAACATCTGGCTCCTTCTTGGGGATATGTACTCATTGTAGAGTGCATGAGAACCGTAACATCTCCTGGTGGATTTGTGCCTCCACACACTGAAACAACAAACTATTAAGTGTAGGATGGATCACTCATCCTTTGTCCATATAATCAAAAACAAAAAATGACAACCCATCTAGAATTTTTTTTTTTCGTATTTTTTTTTATATATATGATTAAAGAAATATGTAAATCAATAATGCAAGTAGAGAAAAATGAAAATGAAATACAACTAAACTACCATGAACAATCAATATGCAAATGCAAGAGATCAAAATCACCTACCTACTTACCTGGGGCCTTGGGGCCTTGAATATTATGTCTTGAAATGTTAGGTGAATTCATATAACCAATGCAACCAGCTGATCATCTCATCAATGTATCTCCCCCCGTTCTTAATTATGTAATGTAACAAAAATAGGTCAAGAACATAATGATCATGAGCACAAATCGATATATAATCAATCATGAAATGAAACTCATGAAGATTGGTGGGAGGGAGGAAACCCTGGTGAAAAGAGTAGCCGTAATTTTGATCATCCCAAAAATCCTTCCTGAAAGGATAGTCACAAGCTCGATCAATCCATATCTGAATAGGGCTACCATATGTAGACGATGGCTCATCTTCATCCCTGTTAGCATGATCACTACTTTATGAATACTGAGAAGATATGAGATATCCCAAGAAGACCCCATGATTTCCCTAAGAAGAAGAAAAAAGGTAAGGGACAGGCTCAGGTCTAGAGAAAGAAGAACATTTCCTCTTCATCTGCGAATCTTTGTAAAAAGACGCAAGCTGAATATACTTTCTCTTTGTAGAGTGAGCCTTTGATTCCTCTGGGATGGCCACGTCCCGAGGTTCATCTAAAACTAAGGACGAAAGTGGATGAAAGTCCTCATGGAACAAGTATGCATCCCCAAAAGGATCTGCATCACAAATCCCAAGGGATGACTGAAAATCACCCTGAAAATGTTGCAACAAGTCATCCTCGAATGGATGAAACAAATTTATAACCATGTCAACATATGCTGCCAAACATATGAATCATATGCAAGTGAGGACCATTTTTCTGGAGGAGCCAACTCAATACCTTTTGCTTGAGAGTTACCCTCAATGTTGTAAATAGGGTCTCTATAAAAAATGAAACGACCAAAATCCCATGTGTGTCTCCTAGTCTGCATAAAAGCGTCGATATGCTCATAAACCATATCCCATATTTCTTTCATAAGACCAACAGTGTGACTAAAAATGACCATCTCTTTGTCTTCGTGTGAAGGAAGAGCAAGGGCTAGGGTGGCTTCAACTGGATCTTCGAGTTCTTCATCATTGACACTATTTTCTTCTTCAACTTCATGTGCAGGAGGAAAGCAAGGCTAGACAACCTCACCTTCATCAAGTGGGAGCAAAGATAACGACGTCTCAAGAGGTTTTTCAACATGTTGCACCTGGTCATAATTCTTCTTTATCTTCATGGACATGCCCCTCCATCGCCTTTCATCACAAGGGGCTTGATCCTTAATACATAGCACTTTGTTTTTTTCTTCCAAAATGATTTGCCACATCCAAGGGCTCCTCTAATACTACTTCACTTCCAAAGTCATGGAATAAAGTATCATCAAGATCTTCAAAAGGGTCACAACTCATCATGTTCTCTTCTTGATGTGCAGGAGGAGCAGAGGCATGAATTTCTTCATCAAGTGGAAGGGAAGATATAAGCACTTCATCTTCATCAAATGTCTCATTCGGATCTTCAAAATGTGAAAATTCATCGGGATATTCTTGGTAAATTTCTTCATATATTTGTCCTTCAAGCATTTCTTCATCTGTTGTCTCGTTATCCATTGGAAAACCTTCTCTGTAAAGATTGTGTTTGATCTCTTGGAAAACATCTTGCAAATTTTGAGTAGCTGCTGATAATGCTTGTTAAATTCTTCAATGAGTTTTGTAGAATATGGGATACTTTTAGGATTACATGAGTGTGCAATCCAACTCCTTTGACTTGATTCCAGTGAAGATACACAAATTTTCATCAGCACATCTTCATGTAGCACATTTAAGCTTGAAGCATACTTCATATAATTCACGACATGGGTGACTGCTAGAGCTGGATCACCACTAAATTTAGGGAAACTTTCCCTCCACTTCGTAGAGCTATGATTTGGATATCCAGGGATATTTTGAACATCAATAAAAGGGTACACCTTATGGAATGCCAATGGTAAGTCCTGTGAGGCCATGGTTCCATTACTTAGGATAGTACCTCGATGGAGTATCCAGATGAACTTTATGAAAATCTCATCAAGGGTGGAAGGGGAACATCCTTCAATTGGTGTCGCTAGGAAATCTAGGGGTAAAGGCTTCAGGGTCGAATCTTTCCAAAGTTCCGTTAGGGCACAAAAGAGGATTCAAAATCTTCCCCGACAATGACGCCAAAATGTTATCATGCAACCTTTAGGTTGGGAAAATCACAACCCAATCCACTGGATGGAGATAACAATGGGAGAGTTTACCCACTACCCCCTCAAATATACCCTCCATCGCTTCTGTGAAGGAATAATCCAACACAAGGGGGAGTCTCAGTGACCCTAGGGGGGAATGAAGTGGAAAGTGAGAGTATGGAAGTGAATTCCCTATAGGTCAGGATACTAAAAGAAAAAATGCTTGATAACGAATCTCGAGGATGGAGGATGGTTTCTAAAGCCTTGGGCACCTGCACTAAGGTGTTACACCTGCCCGAGACAAGAGAAATAATCAAGATACACAACTAAATCTCAAAGGGACAAGCAAGTGAATCTTCCTATCCTAAATTACAATAGTAAACAAATATATATATCAGTATCGCAATCAATCCTTTACTACAGAAATAACCATCAAAACTATCGAGTAATTATTGGATAATGAAGCACTGAAACAATAGATAACTTTCCAATACTTTAGCACAAGTTTCGATGGAGAATCAGGGCTGAAAAAAGATGTTTTCAGAGATTTTTCAGAGCAGCCAAATGGCTGTAGCAAAGATTTGCTACAGAAACAACTTTTACCCAAAGAAACTAGCCAAGAACTTTCCCAATAATAGCCAATATCAAGTAGATAAACAATAACAACTTGCCAACTATTTTCAGCGGTAAAAGAGTGAGAAATTAAGCTTGAAAAAGAAAGTTTGTAGCAACCGCAATGTCTGCAGCATAAGTTTGTAACAGCAACAAGATATCCTTGACCAATCAAAACTCCCTAGTGGCTCAAGAAACCTTAAAGCATAAGGAAAAAATTTCAACTCAGACAATTACAATATCTCGTGTTTTCACGTATCCGGATACAATGATTTTGTTTCTCCAATGCAAGAAGATTAGTGCCTTTAACTATTGGGTTGTGGAGTCTCAAAATCAAAGAGCTAGTTGAGCTACTTCCTTGGGGGTGTAAGCCCTTTTACTCCCCAAGGAAAGCTAATATAGCAAGGAAAAACACTAGGAGGGTGTAAACCCTTTTACTCCTCCTAGGAATTCCTTATGCAACAAAGTATTTCAAGAAAAATATAATGGACTTAGTGGGGTTGTATGCACATATAATCCCCAAAATTTTAAGCAAATTAACCTTGAAACCAAGAAAAGAAGCAATAAAAACTGAGATTCCTTACCTAGTCCAAGTATTAACAAGATAAACCTCCTTTTAACCAAGAAAATCCACCACAAAGCAAGAAATAGTCCTCCACTAGAGATAGCGCATCATCCATCCATCCAATAGCCAAAGAAAAACCATTACAAGAGAAAGTGAAAAGAGATATATGTAAAAATGCCCAAGTAGGGCGCACATTTAGGCGAAGAATGTATTCTCTCAAGTGAGAGAGTTATGATAAATTGAAATGAAATTATTCTTATTTATACAAATCCTCCTACAAGTGTTTGTCCACTTAACTTTAGGATAAACCACAAAGTAAGGGGACAATAACCCTTGTTTTTCCCCTTTTACACAATAATAATTTTTAATTCATGATTTGCACACGAAAGAAACCCCAAAAGTAAGACGTCACCCTCCTAGCGCAACCGTTTGGCACTTTGAAGAAAATCATTGGGTTGAAGATGAATGGGCTAGGCCTACAAAGGCCACATGTCCTAATGCCAAGCCTCTCCCCCATGATCAAGATGTCTCTCCTCAAAATGTGACATGTGTCCTTATCACCACCAAAACCCTAACCCATGCATGACGCCAAGCCCTTAAAGTGCGACATTTTGGCCTCCAAAGGAAAAACATTGAGCTAGTAGGGGCATGGGTGAGGTCTTCCAAGGCATCTCTCAAGGCTCCAAAGGTTGTAATCATCGTTCGGTGTGCGTGTGCGGGTCATGTCTCCAATCTGTGGGCTTCTAGCCCCAAGGAATCCAAAGCTAGGCTTGTTTTTCCAAAACAATCCACCAACTAGGTCCTGCAAAGACAATGAATACGCCCTCCAAGGATCTCAAGTCAAATGCATCATGATAAGTAAATCAAATCAATAAAAGAGATATCTAAGCATTTAAATCCAAACCACCTCATCAAAATAAACAAGTGCTCAAAAACCCTATGTAATTTGCCAAGTTTAAGTATGGGAGGGTTGACAAAGCAACCTATAGGGTGAATCGTACCTCAAGTTTAGGAGTGTTTCTTGAGTGGACCTCTCTCTAGGTCATGTGGATAAAGTGACATGGATGGGGGAAATTCGTTTGGGCATGGGGTTCACTACATACAAGGGATCATAGTGTCTCATTTATGGGTGCATTTGTAGAGGGTGTGTTGCACCTTCATTTTCAATGCAACCTTTTTCCAAGCCCATTTATTGTCTTTTACTCTTTTAAGATGTTTCCAGGTTGAAGCCAAGGTGGGGCTTCTACCTAAGCATGAAAAACAATGACCACCTTGAATCTACCTTGGTTACATCATGCTTCCCCAAGTTGAAGACGATGTGTGGGACTTCTACCTAAGCATGAAAAACATTGCCCACACACGCTCTACCTTGGTTGGCATTTTTTCATTTGTTATTTTCTTACGGATCCCATTAGTTTCTTATGAGAGACATTTCATTGTCCTTGGAATCCCTGGGCGAGAATCTAGAAGGTTCATGATTAGATTTTATTTTTTTCCAGTTACAAGCCTCTAGGCTTCAACCCCTTCTTCCCATGAAATGACGGACAATCCCTTCTTGTGTCACTATACCTGAAGATCTCAAAAGTTAAGGAGATGAGGGGATGAAGTGTGGAAACCTTTTAGTAGCGAAACTATTCCCAAGGGTGACCCACTTACTAGGGTGCAATGTCAACCACCAAAGTGAAACAAGGAAAATAACATACTTTCTAAGTAGATGCTACATAATCAAAAGTAGTTTAAAATGCAATATACTCAAATATTGAAATGACACTCACCATAATACCTGACTTGTACCTCATGGAGCAAGATTCAATGTCTTCCAGAAGCTAGTTGATATGGTGGATACCCTCATGATTGTTGTGTATGTGTTATATACTTTGCATGAGTAGTAGCAGGGGGGTTTGGGGGCACCACTCCTGAGAAACGTGTCACATTTTTGCCTCATTTTTTTTCGTGTTTCCTCGATTTTTGTGTCCATTGTTGGGATGTTTTTCGGCACATGGTTTTTGGCAATGGTTTTCTATTTCCAATTAAGGAATTAGGGTTGTTGACTAATCTAGGTCATTGGGTTAGGGTTTTGGATGCTGTTGGCTCCTATACGTATATTGTATTGTAAACAATGTATCACAATGAATGAATATAGAATATGTTGGTTTTCCCAGTTTGGGTTTCCAAGGGAAAAATCTCTGTGTAATGTTTGTATTTTCCATTGTATCTTTTCTGTTCTTTTACTGAAAATATTTTTGCAATAAATATTGTGCAAGGTTAAAATCTATATTTGGTATCAGAGCTTTGTTGGCTTCAAGGGGATGCCTTTGTGGTCAAGGGTTTGGCTCGAGACTGTGATAATCCTTGTTACAGTGGGAGATCTATGGTATTGATTTTTTAGGTGAAAATAAATGGCAAACAATTCGAAAATGGAGATCGAGAAGTTTAATGGGAAAAGTTTTGAGTTGTGGAAGCTCAAGATGGAATATCTATTGGTGGACGAATATCAGTGGATCGTGGTGGATCCAGGTACTGCACCTACAAGAAACTCAACAGATGACTGGAAAAAGTTGGATCAGAAGGCAAAGAGCACAATCCGACTGTGTCTCTCAGATTCATTATTACTGAATGTGTTAGAGGAAGCTACAACCAAGGATTTATGGGATAAGTTGGGGAAGTTGTATCAGTCTAAGTCCCTAGTAAATAAAATATTTATGAGAAAGAAGCCATATAATCCGAGGATGAGAGATGGATACTCGGTGGCAAAGCATTTGAACGCCTTCATGACTGTGGTAAGTCAGTTAGTATCTGTTGATATTAAAAGTTTAGATGAAGATAAGTGTATCAGTGTACTGCGTTCTTTACCAGACTCGTGGGATAGTCTCGTTGTGGCCATAGGTAGTAATACAACTGCCTTGAATTTTGATGAAGTGGTCTCATCCTTGTTTTCGGAGGAGATTGGACGGGAGAATATGGAAGGACAGAGCACAGATACATTATTTTCAAGAGGACGCTCCCAGGAAAGAAATAGATCTAATTTCTCAAGTGGGAGATCTAAGTTTAAGGGTAGATCTAAATCTCCTGGAAATTTTGTAAAGGTATGTTGGAGATGTGGAAAAGAAGGGCACTACAAGAAGCAGTGTAGATTCAAAGTTTAGAAAAAGAAGGGATCTGAAGAGTCTCCTTCTACAGAAGAAAAGATCTCCAAGGAAGGAGGAGGGGATGTGTACTTGGATTCTTCAAGCACACATGCAGATCACGAGGCATGGCTGGGTTACTCAAGTGCATACTTTCATATGACTCCCCACAAGGAGTGGTTATGTGAATTTGAAAGGTATGATGGAGGTAATGTTTTCCTAGGTGATGATTCGACAACCAAAATCATAGGACGAGAAAAAGTCAAGTTGAGGCTCATAGATGTAAGGATTAGAAAAATTCCTGGTGTTCTGCACATCCCAGGTTTGGCCAGAAATTTGATTTCTATAAGCAAAATGGACGATGCAGGGGTAAAAACAATATTTGAAAAGGAAACCTGCAGGATGGTTCGAGGAGCAATGGTGTTGTTGAAAGGAGTTCAATTTGGAACTTTGTATAAGCTGCAAAGAAGCACTGTTAGTGATGGGTGTAATAGTTCCATTGTTCCTGATATTGGAGTTGAAGAAGAAAGAAATCCTACAGTATCTGGAGAAAATCTTATGCCGTGGCATCAAATACTGGGGTATATTAGAGAGAAGGGTCTTCGACTACTACACGGTAAAGGTATGGTTGAAGGTATGTCTAACTACTCTCTGGATTTTGATTTCTGTGACATTGTGTATATGGGAAGAAAAATTGGGTAAGATTCCCTTATGGTGCAATGAGGGCAGAAAGAATTTTACAGCTAGTTCACAATGATGTTTTTGGACCCGTGTCGGTCCCATCACTGGGAAAATATGTGTACTATGTCTCATTTATAGATGACTTCTCGAGGAATACTTGGATATATTTCCTCAGGAAGAAATTTGAAGTCTTTTCCAGGTTTAAAGAGTTTAAGGATCTTGTTGAGAATCAAACAGAGAAAATAATTAAGGTGCTGAGGACATATAATGGCAGAGAGTTCTGTGGGAATGAATTTGAATAATTCTGTAAGAAGTGCGGTATAGCAAGGAAGAAGAATACTCCATATACACCTTAGCACAATGGAGTTGCAGAAAGGATGAACAAGTCACTGATGGAAAAAACAAGGTGCATGCTTAGTGGTGCCGTGTTAGGGAAATAATTTTAGGTAGAGGCAGTGGGTATTGCATGTTACCCGGTCAACATATCACCGTCATCAGTGCTAGATGACAAGACTCCACAAGAGGTATGGACTGGTAAGAAACCTTCTCTCACACATCTCAAGGTATTTGGTTGTGATGCATATGTTCATGTTTCAAAGGAAAACATGAGTAAGCTAGATAAGAAGGCTAAAAAGTGTATCTTTATTGGATATAAATATGGTCTCAAAGGTTATAAGCTTTGGAACCTAGAAACTAAGAAGGCAGTGTATAGTCGAGATGTGGTATTTAGAGAAATGAAGGATGTTGTTAAACAATAAGTCCTACCAAGTAAGGAAGAACCAAAGAAAATAGAGTTTGATTTAAAGGATGATGAATCAGACTCTACAGAAGAACATGAATCAGAAGTAGAATATCCTCATACTCTAGTATTGAGGAGATCGGTTCGAGAAAGAAGGCTACCGGAAAGGTATACTCCATCTGATTTTAGATCAAATTTTGCTTTGTTTATTACTGATGATGATCCTAGAATTGTCAAGGAGGCAGTGGATTCAGAGGATGGAAATCTCTGGAAAAAGACCATGGATGAAGAAATGGCAGCTTTGAATAAGAATGAGGCTTGGGATCTAGTGGATTTGCTGATTAGAAGAAATACCATTGGAAACAAATGGGTATTTAAAAAGAAGCTCAATGCAAAAGGAAAAGTGGAGAAATACAAAGCTCGGTTAGTAGAAAATGGTTATTCCCAGGTTGAGGGAATTGATTTTGGTGAGATTTTTTCTCCTGTTGCCAATTTAACCTCTATAATATTTTTGTTATCTGTTGCTGCTGCATTTGATTTTGAAGTAGAACAGATGGATGTGAAGACAACATTCCTACATGGGGATCTGGAAGAAGAAATCTATAAGAAGCAACCAAAAGGATTTGCTGTGAAGGGAAAAAAGGAGCTGGTATGCAAGCTGAAAAAGTCCTTGTATGGTTTAAAACAATCACCAAGGATGTGGTATCAAAAATTTGATACTTATATGTTGGGACTTGGCTTCACAAGAAGCAAACAGGATCACTGTGTGTGTTTTAAATTAATTGGTGATCATTTTATTTATTTGGTCTTGTATGTGGATGACATGTTGCTGATAGGAAACAACAAGGAGATTATTGAGGATGTAAAAACTTAGTTGTCCTCTAAATTTGACATGAAGGATCTTGGTGCTTCAAATTTCATTTTGGGCATGGAAATTAAAAGAGATCGGAAAAAAAGAAACTCTGGTTAAATTAGAGAAAATATGTCAAGACAATATTGCAGAGGTTTAATATGAAGGAATGTAAACCGGTCAAGGTTCCTATTCCTGTTGGTGTAAAGTTATTTGCGGATCAGTGTCCCAAGACACATGAAGAGGAGCAGGACATGTCTTGTGTTCCATATGCAAGTGTAGTTGGCAGTTTGATTTTTTCAATGGTTTGTACTAGATTGGACATTGCACATGCAGTGGGAGTTTTGAGCAGGTATATGTCAAAACCAGGGAAGGAGCATTGGACAAGAATAAAAAGGGTTTTCAAGTATTTGTGTGGCACTGCTAGCTATGGATTGTGCTACCAAGGAAGACCAGGATTGGATAGAGTGTTGGATATTAATGGCTTTGTGGATGCAGACTGGGATGGATATCTGGATCATAGGAGATCTACAAGTGGGTATGTGTTTAACCTGTTTGGAGGAGCAAAAGACAGGCTATAGTGGCACTTTCAAGTACAGAAGCTGAATACATGGCAACCACTCATGCAAGTAAGGAAGCAGTAAGGTTACAAATATTGTGTTCAAGTATTGGGTTGGTACAACATGCTGTAAGGATAGATTGTGATAGTGAGAGTGCAATTTTTATAGCGAATAACCCAACTTATCATTCAAAGACAAAGCATATTGATATTCAATATCACTTTCTGAGAGACATGGTTGAATAAAAGAGAGTATTGTTGATGAAGGTGGACACTTTGAAGAATGTTGTAGATTCATTAAAAAAATATGTGAGCACCGAGAAGTTCTCTTGATGTATTTTTTTCCTCAGGAAACGTGTCACATATTTGCCTCATTTTTCGTGTTGCCTCGATTTTCGTGTCCATTGTTGGGAGGTTTTTCGGCACATGGTTTTTGATGATGGTTTTCTATTTCCGGTTAAGGAATTAGGGTTGTTGACTAAACCAGGTCATTGGGTTAGGGTTTTGGATGCCGCTGGCTCCTATATGTACATTGTATTGTAAATAATGTATCACAATGAATGAATAAAGAATATGTTGGTTTTCACAATTTGGGTTTCCAAGGGAAAAATCTCTGTGTAATGTTTTTATTTTCCATTGTATCTTTTCTGTTCTTTTACTGAAAATTTGTTTGCAGTAAATATTGTACAAGGTTAAAATCTACAATGATGATCCTCGAACTGTGGTGGTGAGGTGGGTCTCTGTCTGCACAAGTGGACACTACTGGTCAAGATGTCTCTCAATATTCCATGTATGCAACCTGAGGGCCTCGAGACTTCATCTCTGTAGTTATCCATAGAAATTGGGGATAACATTGCCTAGAACCTAGAGCCATTGAGATGTCTATGGGAGAATATAAGCCTAATTTTTGAAATTTTTGCAAATGTCTTTGTTACCGAAGTTTTGGATGCATCAAATTTTTTTGGGGGTACATGTTATCCATGTCCTTACACATAAAAGTTTTTGGGTTATATTTATCCATAGCTTTGCTTTGCAATACATGCATACTGAGATTAATTTATTTCATTGATTATTATGGAGGTCTTCAACTCTTTTGGATTTGAATGAAGAAAATGGAGGTTTATGCATTAACAATTAAGAAGATTCACTTGGGAAATTATGGACCGAGACAAGTTGAGCCTAAGCACATCAATCAAGTGTTATTTTTCTTGTACAAGTTGAGCTTCGATGAAGTGTTGGAACACATTGAAGAGGTACAATACTTTGGTTAAAATTCACATATATGTTTTTAAATCTTCATGACAAGTCTAACTTAGTGGTATGTTGGCCAATGGAGCGTTAATAAAGGTTTTCGTAATTTGAAAGGTCATTGGTGCAACCCTTAGTGTTGTTTCCAGGGATCTCAAACCCTCAATAGAGATAAGGGAATAGAGAGGTTGCAATGCTTGGGAGATCGTGGCCCTTGACTTGATTCAAAAGTGGATTAAAAAAAAAATTCTTGAGAGATTGAATGAGTGCCACATGGATGGATGAGATTAACAACCAAGTTCACAACCAATTCATTTGATTCAATTATATCTACATTAGTGGGGGTTTCCTTCTAAACGTTACGAGGGCCTTCCTCTCCTGTGTGGGTACATGTGTGTGAAACAATAGTGGAATATGCATATCTTGTGGTGTCTTGGAATAACATCCATGACTATAAAATATCCTCCCTCTCTCTCTCTCTCTCAATATTATGGGGGCCATTCATAGTGTGCCATATGGAACCTAAATGCTATACATATCTGCATGATGACGTCAACAAAAGGTATATAGTAAGGCACTTTAAATCACCAAGTTGTGTCATGTTAGCATTAGAGGTGACTTAGCAGGATCAATTGGATGCACGTGGTACAATTAGATGCACTATATGGTAGAGGGGTTATACCTAACAAGGTAAGTTTCTGAAGTTTTTTTTATGAAAATTTCAAAGTGTTTGGAGGTTTTGGCCCTTATTGGGATTTAACAATGTTGCATAAATTTTTGTGTTTGCAAGAATCACACATATCATTGTTTCCATGTTATTTACTTCACCACCCCAACAAACCATGATGTTAGATCACAATTGGTTTGAATATGCATTTTTGGTCCACGAACGCTTGGATGGATTTGGCACCTCAAGTTCTCAATGCTCGTCCCTCTTGGATGTCCAATATTTGAAATTATATTGTATAATGTTTAATAGGGGGTTGGACTGATTAATTTCATTAATTCAACATGCATTTAGAGTCTTGATCCCTGATCATACTGAGTTCTATAACCTTTTAGGGACCACAAAGGGCTTAGGGGAAATGGGGGAGGATAATTTTATTAGCAATACAAATCCATCTGATTTTTGGGGATATTAACACTTGGCCAAAGATGCTAGGGGCGTGCATTTGTATAGGGAGTTACAACAATGACCATGGGACATGCCATTTCTTCCCTCGCGTGACATGGACTAATATTAGAATACATGGAATCATGTGAAAATGCCACATCATTGAGGTGACACCAACAAGAGTGACTTATGTGGCACTTCGAATACTCAAAAGAAGACACATGGACATGTTGGTACCGACCCTTCAAGTGGTAGTGCATTAGACAACACCTGTATA
>JASDQU010013974.1:171-29448 GCA_032191745.1 Picea mariana | reverse complement strand
AAAAATACAATAATGACTCTAGAGGGGAGAGGATATTTATAGTTGTAGAAGCAATTTCAGTACACCACAAGATATGTGTATCCTACTATAATTTCACAATATTGACAACTCTAAAAAAATGAAAATGAAAATAATATGAAAGCTTACCAAATTTTAAAATGACATGGAACAATACGTGAGAGGATACAAGATTTTATAGTGTGATAGAAGCAATTCCAAGATGCCACAAGATAGGTGTACCCCATTGTTGTTTTATAAGCTAGCTTTATCAACGTGTATGTTTAGACATGAATTAAGAGTAAATTCCATCTAATGAATATAGCCTTTAAAATTCAATTATAACATATTGTGATTTCAATAGACATGTTTAGAAGGTAATTGGTTTGATATAATTATTAGCCATGTAAGTTATAATCTTATTGGTGGTCCTTGTAGACGTATTGAAGACCTAGGAAGCTCTCTATGTATTTTCCAAGATTTACTAAACATGTTTATCTTAACACTTTGAACATTATTATTGCATTTTTTCTCAATGAAACAACAAAATCTATTAATGGAAAAAGACTTACATTGCATTGCAATACCAAAAAAGTTTCATAAGAAAATGTGCATCATTAGTGTCACTGATGACAATTTGTTTTGTTGGTTGTTTAGTGGCCAATATTTGTTTCTATTCCTATATTTGGTTTTCACATGGTGCACAAAAATATTTAATTCCAGTCTATTGACAATTTTTATGAGCCAACGTTTTTGGACATTAAGACTTTTTCTAGCTAGAAGCATTGTGCACAACTTTATGAAATTAATGTTGTGGTCATTGTGGATTAATGCGTTGCTTTAGCTTGCAAATTGATGATTAGAACAATTTCCAAGAATGTTGCATCGACTACCATTACTCAAATTGTGGGCAACCCCACACAATTTGCTTCGCTTATGTGTTTTTTGGTTCAAAGTTAGGTTTATGGTTGAGGAGATGTTCCCATTACAAAAAATATTCCTTGTAGAAGCTTTTGTGTATGAATGTTACTCCGCTCCAACTTATTTGTGTTCAATGCCTTCAAAATCTATGTGATGATGCTTTTGTATTTATAATTGTTTCCATGAAATAATATCTTAGCTATGACGAGGTGTAGATTGAAGGTTTTGGAGCCATTAGTTCTCTTGTTAAGGGTGTGTTCTTGCAATTTTTGTTTTGTCACAGTGACCTGAGTTGCCTTGTTAGCGACTTGGGTGCTTCTTAATTGATAATCTAGATCTTCCAAATGATGAGGAGGTCATTGTCCATTAAGGGATGCCATTGCATTAGTATATTGTTTGGACATGTTCAATCCAAAATTATGTTGTGTGCCTGTTATTGCACAAACTGTAGGTTGAGAAAAGCTCTACCCAATCCACTCAATGATGATAATAGTGGGAGAGTTTACCCATTTCCACCTCACACAAACCCTCCCTCGCTTCTATGAAGGAAGAATCCAACACAAGGGGGAGTCCCGAGTGACCCTAGGGGGAAATGAAGTAAAAAGTGAGAGTATGGAAGTGAAGCCCCTATAGGTCAGGATACTAAATGAAAAAAGGCTTGATAACGAGTCTCGAGGATGGAGGATGGTTTCCAAATCCTTGGGTACCTGTACCAGAGTGTTACACCTGCCCGAGGCAAGAAAAATAACCAAGATACAAACCTAAATGTCAGAGGGACAAGCAAGTGAAGCTTGATGTCCTAAATTCCATCAGTAAACAAATACATATATCAGAAATGGAATCAATCATTTACTGTAGAAATAACCATCAAAACTATCAAGTAATTATTAGATAATGAAGCACTGAAACAATAAATAACTTTCCAATACTTTAGCACAAGTTTATAAGTGAAATCAAGGCTGCAAAAAGACATTTTCAGAGATTTTTCAGAGCAGCCAAATGGCTGTAGCAAATATTTTCTACAACAACAACTTGTACACTAAGAAACTAGCCAACAACTTGCCCAATAATAGCCAATATCAAGTAGATAAACAATAACAACTTGCTAACTATATCCAGTGGTAAAAGAGTGAGAAATTAAGCTTGAAAAAGAGAGCTTGCAGCAGCCGTAATGGCTGTAGCATAAGTTTGTAACATCAACAAAATATCATTGAACAATCAAAATGCCCTAGTGGCTCAAGCAAGCTTAAAGCATAAGGAAATTTTTCCAAATCAAACAATTACAATATTTTGTGTTTTTGCGTATCCCAATGCAATGATTTTGTTTCTCCACTGCAAGAAGATTAGTTCCTTTAACTATTGGGTTGTGGAGTCTCAAAAATTAAAGAGCTAGTTGAGCTAATTCCTTGGGGGTTTAAGCCCTTTTACTCCCCAAGGCAAGCTAATATAGCAAAGAAAAACCCTAGGAGGGTGTCAACCATTTTACTCCTCCTAGGAATTCCTTATGCAGAAAAGTATTTCAAGACAAATATAATGGACTTAGTGGGGTTGTATGCACTTATACTCTCCAAAATTTTAAGGAAATTAACCTTGAAACCAAGAAAGAAGCATTAGCAAAAAATATTCCTTACTTGGTCCAAGCATTAACAAGATAAACCTCCTTTTAACCAAGAAAATCCACCACAAAGCAAGAAATAGTCCTCCACTAGAGATAGTGCATCATCCATCCATCCATTAGCCAAATCAAAACCATTACAAGAGCGAGTGAAAAGAGAGATATGTAAAAATGCCCAAGTAGGGCTCAAATTTAAGCCAAGAATGCCTTCTCTCAAGTAAGAGAGTTATGATAAAATGAAATGAAATGATTCTTATTTATACAAATCCTCCTACAAGTGTTTGTCCACTTAACTTTAGGGTAAACCATAAAGTAAGGGGACAATAACCCTTATTTTTCCCCTTTTACACTACAATAATTTTTAATTCATGATTTGCACATGAAAGAAACCCCAAAAGTAAGACGTCACCCTCCTAGCACAACCTTTTGGCACTTTGAAGAAAATCGTTGGGTTGAGGATGAATGGGATAGGCCTCCAAAGGCCACATGTCCTCATTCTAAGCCTCTCCTACATGATCAAGTTGTCTCTCCTCAAAATGTTCCATGTGTCCTTATCACCACCAAAACCCTAACACATGCATGACGTCAAGCCCTCAAAGTATGACGTTTTGGCCTCCAAAGGAAAAACATTGAGCTAGTAGGGGCATGGGTGAGGTCTTCCAAGACATCTCTCAAGACTCCAAAGGTTGTCATCATCATTTGATGTGCGGGCCATGGTATCCAATCCGTGGGATTCCATCCCTAAGGAAGCCCAATCTAGGATTGTTCTTCTAAAATAGTCCACCAACTTGGTCCTGCAAAGACAATGAATACGCCCTCCAAGGATCTGAAGTCAAAGGCACCATGATAAGTAAATCAAATCAATAAAAGAGCCATCTAAACATGTACATCCAAACCACCTTATCAAAATAAACAAGTGCTCAAAAACCCTCAGTAATTTGCCAAGTTTAAGTATGGGAGGGTTGACAAAGCAACCTATAGGGTGAATTGTACCTCAAGTTTAGGGGTGTTTCCTGAGTGGACCTATTTCTAGGTCATGTGGATGAAGTGACATGGATGGGGGAAAGAATTTTGGGCATGACGTTCACGACATACAAGGGATCGTAGTGTCTCATTTATGGGTGCCTTTGTAGAGGGTGTGTTGCACCTTTTCCAATCCCATTTATTTCCTTTTACTCTTTTAAGATGTTTCTAGGTTGAAGCCAAGGTGGGTCTTCTACGTAAGCATGAAAAAAAATGCCCACCTTGGCTCTAACCTAGTCACATCATGCTTCCCCAAGTTGAAGATGATGTGTGGGACTTCTACCTAAACATGCAAAACATTACCCACACACGCTCTATCTTGGTTGGCATTTTTGCATTTGTTATTTTCTTACGAGTCCCATTATTTTCTTATGAGAGACATTTCATTTCCCTCGGGATCCTTGGATGACCATCTAGAAGGTTCATGATTGAATTTTATCTTTTTCCAGCTACAAGCCTTTGGGTCTTTATCCCCTTCTTCCCATGAAATGAGGGATAATCCCTTCTTGGGTCAGTACACCCGAAGATCCCAAAAGGTAAGGAGATGAGGGGATGAAGTGTGGAGAGTGACAAGTATGGTCGGGAATGGAACAATGAATTGTCAAGGGGATCTCTCAGTAGGAAAAATATCCCCAAGGGTGACCCACTTACTAGGGCGCAATGTCAACCACCAAAGTGAAACATGGAAAAGAGCATAATTTCCAAGCAGACATTGCATAATCAAAACAATTTTAAAATGCAACAGACTCAAATGCCTCAAATATTGAAATTCCATTCACCATAATACCTGAATTGTACCTCATGGAGCAAGATCCAATGTCTTTCGAAAGCAAGTTGATGTGGTGGATACCCTCATGATGATCCTGAAACTGTGGTGGTGAGGTGGGTCTTTGTTTGCACAAGTGGAAACTTCTAGTCAAGTTGTCTTTCGGTACTCTATGTCTGCAACCCGTGGACTTCAAGACATCATCTCCTCAATTATCCCTAGGAATTGGGGACATACTTGGGGACAACATCTGGCTCATACTTGGGGACATGTACTCACCGTAGAGTGCATGAGAACCACAACATGTCTTGGTCGACATGTACCTACACACACTGAAACAACAAACTGTTAAGTGTAGGATGGCTCACTCATCCTTTGTCCATATAATTAAAAACAAATAAAATGACAACTAATCTAGAAAATATTTTTGTTTTTTTGTTTTTTGATATATATGATGAAAGAAACATGTAAATCAATAATACAAGTAGAGAAAAATGAAAATGAAATACAACTAAACTACCATGAACAATCAATATGAAAATGAAGGAAATCAAAATGGCCTACCTACTTACCTAGGCCCCTGAAGATTAGGTCCTGAAATGTTAGGTGAAGTCGTATAACTAGTGCAACCAACTGATCATCTCATCAAGGTATCTCCCCCTGTGCTTAATTATGTAATACAACAAAGATAGGTCAAACACATAATGATCATGAGCATAAATAGATATATAATCAATCATGAAATGAAACTCATGGAGATGGGGTGGGAGGGAGGAAATCCCGTTGAAAAGAATAATCACAATTCTGATCATCCCAAAAATTATGCCTGAAAGGATAGCCGCAAACTCAATCAATCCATCTTTGAAGATGGCTACCATATGTAGACAATGGCTCTTTTTCATCCATGTTAGCATTACCCCTGCTTTCTAAAGACTAAGAAGATATGAGAGATCCAAGGAAGACCCTATGATTTCCCTGAGAAGAAGAAAAAAAGGAAAGGGAGATGTTTAGGTCTAGAGAAAGAAGAACCTCGCCTCTTCATCTGCAAATCCTTGTAAAAATCCGCAAGATGAAAATACTTTCTCTTTGTAGAGTGACCCTTTGATTCCTCTGAGATGGTCATGTCTTGGTGTTCATATAAAACTAAGGATGAAGGTGGATGAAAGTCCTCATGGAACAAGTCTGCATCCCCAAAAGGATCTGCATCACAACTCCTAAGGGATAACTGAAAATCGCCCTGAAAATGTTGCGACAGGTCATCCTCGAATGGATGAAACAAATCTGTAACCATGTCAAAATCGGGATACCAAACATCTAAAACATATGCAAGTGATGACAATTTTCCTGGAGGAGCCAACTCAATCCCTTTTGCTTGAGAGATACCCTCAATGTCACAAATAAGGTCTCTATAAAAAATAAAACGACCAAAATCCCATGTGCATATCCCAGTTTGTATGAAAGCGTCTATATGGTTATAAAACATATCCCAGGTTTCTTTCATAAGACCATCATTGTGACTAAAAATGACCATCTCTTCGTCTTCTTGTGATGGAAAAGAAGGGGCTAGGGCGGCTTCAACTGGATCTTCGAGTTCTTCATCATTGACACTAGTTGCTTCTTCAGCTTCATGTGCAGAAGGAAAGAAAGGATGGACAACCTCACCTTCATCAAGAGGGAGAAAATATATCGACGTCTCAAGAGGGTTTTCAACATGTTGCACCTGATTAGAATTCTTCTTTCTCTTCATGGACATGCCTCTTCATCGCCTCTTTATCACAAGGGGATTGATCCTTTATACATAGCGTTTTGTTTTCTTTTTTCCAAAAGGATCTATCACATCCAAGGGCTCCTCTAATACTTCTTCACTTCCAAAGTCATGGAATAAAGTATCATCCATATCTTCAAAAGGGTCACAACTCATCATGTTCTCTTCTTGACGTGTAGGAGGAGCAGAGGCATGGATGTCTTCATCAAGTGGAAGGGCAGATATAAGCACTTCATCTTCATCAAATGTCTCATCCAGATCTTCAACATGCCAAACTTCATCGGGATCTTCTTGGTAACTTTCTTCATATATCTTTCCTTCAATCATTTATTCATCTGTTGTCTCGTCATCCACCGAAAAACTTTCTCCGCAAAGTGCGTGTTTGAGCTCTTGGAAAGTATCTTGCAAATTCTGAGTAGCTCGCTGATAATGCCTAAGAATTTATTCAATGAGATATATAGAAGATGGTATACATTTCAGATTACATGAGTGTGAAAGACAACTCTTTTGACTTGATTCTAGTGAAGATACAAAAATTTTCATCAACACATCTTCATGTAACACATTTAAGCTTGAAGCATACTTCATATAATTCACGACATGGGTGACTGCTAGAGATGGATCACCATTAAATTTTGGGCAACATTCCCTCCACTCTGTAGAGAAATGATTTGGATATCCAGGGATATTATGAATATCAATATAAGGGTACACCTTCTGGAATTCCCATGGTAAGTCCCGTGAGGCCATGGTTCCATTACTTAGGGTAATACCTTAATGGAGTTTCTAGATGAACTTTATGAAAATCTCATCAAGGGTGGAAGGAGAACATCCTTCAAGTGGAATGGTACCTCAAGTTTAGGATCAATTTTTCTCGAGTGGACCTCTCTCTAAGTCATGGGGATGAAGTGACATGGATGGGGGAAATAATATCAGGCATGGGGTTCATGACATAAAAAATATCGTAGTGTCTCATTCATAGGTGCCTTTGTGTAGGGTGTGTTGCACCTTCATTTTCAATGCAACCTTTTTCTAAGCCCATTTACTGCCTTTCTCTTTTAAGATGTTTCCAGGTTGAAGCCAAGGTGGGGCTTCTACCTAAGCATGAAAAACAACGACCACCTTGACTCTACCCTAGTCACATCATGCTTACCCAATTTGAAGACGATGCATGGGACTTATACCTAAGCATGAAAAACATTGCCCACACACACGCTCTACCTTGGTTGGCATTTTTGCATTTATTATTTTCTTATGGGTCCCATCAATTTCTTATGAGAGACATTTAATTGTCCTCGGGATCCATGGGAAAGCATCTAGAAGGTTCATGATTGGATTTTATCTTATGCCAGCTTCAATCTTCTGGGTCTTCAACCCCTTATTCCCATTAAACGAGGGACAATCCCTTCTTGTGTCAATACACTCGAAGATCCCAAAAGGTAAGGAGATGAGGGGATGAAGTGTGGAAAGTGAAAAGTATGGTCGAGAATGGAATGATGACTCGTTAAGGGGAACTCTCAGTAGAAAAACTATCCTTAAGGGTGACCCACTTACTAGGGCACAATGTCAATCATCAAAGTGAAACAGGGAAAAGAACATAATTTCCCAGCATACATTACATAATCAAAAGCAGTTTAAAATGCAACAGACTCAAATGCCTCAAATATTGAAATGACACTCACTATAATACCTGACTTGTATCTCATGGAGCAATATCAAATGTCTTCCGGAAGCCATTTGATGTGGTGGATACCCTCATGATGATTCTGGAAATATGGTGGTGAGGTGGGTCTTTGTCTGCGCAAGTGGACACTACTGGTCAAGTTGTCTCTCGGTACTCTATGTCTACAATATGAGGACCTCGAGACATCATCTCCTCAGTTATCCCTAGGAATTGGGGATAACATCTGGCTCCTTCTTGGGGATATGTACTCTTCATAGAGTGCATGAGAACCGTAACATCTCCTGGTGGAATTTTGCCTCCACACACTGAAACAACAAACTATTAAGTGTAAGATGGATCACTCATCCTTTGTCCATATAATCAAAAACAAAAAATGACAACCAATCTAGAATTTTTTTTCGTATTTTTTTTTTATATATATGATTAAATAAATATGTAAATCAATAATGCAAGTAGAGAAAAATGAAAATGAAATACAACTAAACTACCATGAACAATCAATATGCAAATGCAAGAGATCAAAATCACCTACCTACTTACCTGGGGCCTAGGGGCCTTGAATATTATGTCTTGAAATGTTAGGTGAATTCATATAACCAATGCAAACAACTGATCATCTCATCAATGTATCTCCCCCCGTGCTTAATTATGTAATGCAAAAAAAATAGGTCAAGCACATAATGACCATGAGCACAAATCGATATATAATCAATCATGAAATGAAACTCATGGAGATTGGTGGGAGGGAGGAAATCCTGATGAAAAGAGTAGCCATAATTTTTATCATCCCGAAAATCCTGCCTGAAAGCATAGTCACAAGCTCGATCAATCCATATCTGAAGAGGGCTGCCATATGTAGACGATGGCTCATCTTCATCCCTGTTAGCATGATCGCTACTTTATGAATACTGAGAAGATATGAGAGATCCCAAGAAGACCCCATGATTTCCCTGAGAAGAAGAAAAAAGGCAAGGGACGGGCTCAAGTCTAGAGAAAGAAGAACGTTTCCTCTTCATCTGCGAATCCTTGTAAAAATACGCAAGCCGAATATACTTTCTCTTTGTAGAGTGAGCCTTTGATTCCTATGGGATGGACACGTCCCGATGTTCATCTAAAACTGAGGATGAAAGTGGATGAAAGTCCTCATGGAACAAGTATGCATCCCAAAAAGGATCTGCATCACAAATCCCAAGGGATGACTAAAAATCACCCTGAAAATGTTGCGACAAGTCATCCTCAAATGGATGAAACAAATTTGTAACCATGTCAACATCATGCTGCCAAACATATGAATCATATGCAAGTGAGGACCATTTTCCTGGAGGAGCCAACTCAATACCTTTTTCTTGAGAGTTACCCTCAATGTCGTAAATAAGGTCTCCATAAAAAATGAAACGACCAAAATCCCATGTGTGTCTCCTAGTCTATATGAAAGCGTTGATATGCTTATAAACCATATCCCATATTTCTTTCATAAGACCAACAGTGTGACTAAAAATGACCATCTCTTTGTCTTCGTGTGAAGGAAGAGCAATGGATAGGGTGGATTCAACTGGATCTTCGAGTTCTTCATCATTGACACTATTTTCTTCTTCAACTTCATGTGCAGGAGGAAAGCAATGCTATACAACCTCACCTTCATCAAGCATGAGCAAATATAACGACGTCTCAAGAGGTTTTTCAACATGTTGCACCTGATCATAATTCTTCTTTCTCTTCATGGACATGCCCCTCCATCGCATTTCATCACAAGGGGCTTGATCCTTAATACATAACACTTCGTTTTTTTCTTCCAAAATAATCTGCCGCATCTAAGGGATCCTCTAATACTACTTCACTTCCAAAGTCATGGAATAAAGTATCATCAAGATCTTCAAAATGGTCACAAATCATCATGTTCTCTTCTTGATGTGCAGGAGGAGCAGAGGCATGAATTTCTTCATCAAGTGGAAGGGAAGATATAAGCACTTCATCTTCATCAAATGTCTCTTTCAGATCTTCAAAATGTGAAAATTCATCAGGATATTCTTGGTAACTTTCGTCATATATCTGTCCTTCAAGCATTACTTCATCTGTTGTCTCGCTATCCATTGGAAAACCTTCTCTGTAAAGAGTATGTTTGATCTCTTGGAAAACATCTTGCAAATTTTGAGTAGCTGGCTGATAATGCTCGTTAAATTCTTCAATGAGCTTTGTAGAATATGGAATACTTTTAGGATTACATGAGTGTGCAATCCAACTCCTTTGACTTGATTCCAGTGAAGATACACAAATTTTCATCAGCACATCTTCATGTAGCACATTTAAGCTTGAAGCATACTTCATATAATTCATGACATGGGTGATTGCTAGAGCTGGATCACCACTAAATTTAGGGAAACTTTCCCTCCACTTCGTAGAGCTATGATTTGGATATCCAGGGATATTTTGAACATCAATAAAAGGGTACACCTTATGGAATGCCAATTGTAAGTCCTGTGAGGCCATGGTTCCATTACTTAGGGTAGTACCTCGATGGAATATCTAGATGAACTTTATGAAAATCTCATCAAAGGTGGAAGGGGAACATACTTCAATTGATGTCGCTAGGAAAGATAGGGGTAAAGGCTTCAAGGTCGAATCTTTCCAAAGTTTCGTTAGGGCACAAAAGAGGATTCAAAATCTTCCCCGATAATGATGCCAAAATGTTATCATGAAAACTGTAGGTTGGGAAAATCACAACCCAATCCACTGGATGGAGATAACAATGGGAGAGTTTAACCACTACCCCCTCAAATATACCCTCCGTCACTTCTGTGAAGGAATAATCCAACACAAGGGGGAGTCTCGGGTGACCCTAGGGAGGAATGAAGTGGAAAGTGAGAGTATGGAAGTGAATTCCCTATAGGTCAGGATACTGAATGAAAAAAGGCTTGATAACGAGTCTCGAGGATGGAGGATGGTTTCTAAAGCCTTGTGTACCTGCAAGTGAATCTTGCTGTCCTAAATTACAATAGTAAACAAATATATATATCGACATTGCAATCAATCCTTTACTACAGAAATAACCATCAAAACTATCGAGTAATTATTGGATAATGAAGCACTGAAACAATAGATAACTTTCCAATACTTTAGCACAAATTTCGATGGAGAATCAGGGCTGAAAAAAGATGTTTTCAAAGATTTTTCAGAGCAGCCAAATGGCTGTAGCAAAGATTTGCTACAGAAACATCTTTTACCGGAAGAAACTAGCCAAGAACTTTCCCAATAATAGCCGATATCAAGTAGATAAACAATAACAACTTGCTAACTATTTTCAGCGGTAAAAGAGTGAGAAATTAAGCTTGAAAAAGAAAGTTTGTAGCAACCGCAATGTCTGTAGCATAAGTTTGTAACAGCAGCAAGATATCCTTGACCAATCAAAACTCCCTAGTGGCTCAAGAAAGCTTAAAGCATAAGGAAAA
The DNA here is from genome assembly GCA_032191745.1 of Picea mariana. Lineage (NCBI taxonomy): Eukaryota > Viridiplantae > Streptophyta > Pinopsida > Pinales > Pinaceae > Picea > Picea mariana. Next base: position 18,231 of record JASDQU010013974.1, on the reverse strand, counting down.
GTTTCCAACTCATACAATTACAATATCTTGTGTTTTCACGTATCCGAATACAATGATTTTGTTTCTCCAATGCAAGAAGATTAGTGCCTTTAACTATTGGGTTGTGGAGTCTCAAAAATCAAAGAGCTAGTTGAGCTAATTCCTTGGGGGTGTAATCCCTTTTACTCCCCAAGGAAAGCTAATATAGCAAGGAAAAACACTAGGAGGGTGTAAACCCTTTTACTCTTCCTAGGAATTTGTTATGCAACAAAGTATTTCAAGAAAAATATAATGGACTTAGTGGGGTTGTATGCACATATAATCCCCAAAATTTTAAGAAAATTAACCTTGAAACCAAGAAAAGAAGCAATAAAAACTAAGATTCCTTACCTAGTCCAAGTATTAACAAGATAAACCTCCTTTTAACTAAGAAAATCCACCACAAAGCAAGAAATAGTCCTCCACTAGAGATAGCGCATCATCCATCCATCCAATAGCCAAATCAAAACCATTACAAGAGAAAGTGAAAAGAGAGATATGTAAAAATGCCCAAGTAGGGCGCACATTTCTGCGAAGAATGTATTCTCTCAAGTGAGAGAGTTATGATAAATTGAAATGAAATTATTCTTATTTTAACAAATCCTCCTACAAGTGTTTGTCCACTTAACTTTAGGATAAACCACAAAGTAAGGGGACAATAACCCTTGTTTTCCCCTTTTACACAATAATAATTTTTAATTCATGATTTGCACATGAAAGAAACCCCAAAAGTAAGACGTCGCCCTCCTAGCGCAACCGTTTGGCACTTTGAAGAAAATCGTTGGGTTGAGGATGAATGGGCTAGGCCTCCAAAGGCCACATGTCCTAATGCCAAGCCTCTCCCCCATGATCAAGATGTCTCTCCTCAAAATGTGACATGTGTCCTTATCACCACCAAAACCCTAACCCATGCATGACGCCAAGCCCTTAAAGTGCGGCATTTTAATCTTTTAATATGTTTCTAGGTTGAAGCCAAGGTGGGGCTTCTACCTAAGCATGAAAAACAATGACCACCTTGAATCTACCCTAGTTACATCATGCTTCCCCAAGTTGAAGACGATGTGTGGGACTTCTACCTAAGCACGAAAAACATTGCCCACACACGCTCTACCTTGGTTGGCATTTTTTCATTTGTTATTTTCTTACGGATCCCATTAGTTTCTTATGAGAGACATTTCATTGTCCTTGGAATCCTTGGGCGAGCATCTAGAAGGTTCATGATCGGATTTTATCTTTTGCCAGCTGCAAGCCTCTAGGCCTTCAACCCCTTCTTCCCATGAAATGACGGACAATCCCTTCTTGGGTCACTATACCCAAAGATCCCAAAAGTTAAGGAGATGAGAGGATGAAGTGTGGAAACCTCTTAGTAGTGTAACTATCCCCAAGGGTGACCCACTTACTAGGGCGCAATGTCAACCACCAAAGTGAAACAAGGAAAATAATATAATTTCTGAGTAGATGCTACATAATCAAAAGTAGTTTAAAATGCAATATACTCAAATATTGAAATGACACTCACCATCATGGAGCAAGATTCAATGTCTTCCAGAAGCTAGTTGATGTGGTGGATACCCTCATGATTGTTGTGTATGTGTTATATACTTTGCATGAGTAGTAGCAAGGGGGTTTGGGGGCATCGCCCCCGAGAATTTTTTTTGCCTCGAGAAATGTCTGACATTTTGGCTCATTTTTTTGTGTTTCCTCGATTTTCGTGTCCATTGTTGGGCAGTTTTTCGGCACATGGTTTTTGGAGATGGTTTTCTATTTCCAGTTAAGGAATTAGGGTTGTTGACTAATCTAGGTCATTGGGTTAGGGTTTTGGATGCCGTTGGCTCCTATACGTATATTGTATTGTAAACAATGTATCACAATGAATGAATATAGAATATGTTGGTTTTCCCGGTTTGGGTTTCCAAGGGAAAAATCTCTGTGTAATGTTTGTATTTTCCATTGTATCTTTTCTGTTCTTTTATTGAAAATATTTTTGCAGTAAATATTGTGCAAAGTTAAAATCTATATTTGGTATCAGATCTTTGTTGGCTTCAAGGGGATGCCTTTGTGGTCAAGGGTTTGGCTCGAGACTATGATAATCCTTGTTACAATGGGAGATCTATGGTATTGACTTTTTAGGTGAACATAAATGGCAAACAATTCGAAAATGGAGATCGAGAAGTTTAATGGGAAAAGTTTTGAGTTGTGGAAGCTCAAGATGGAATATCTATTGGTGGACAGATATCAGTGGATCGTGGTGGATCCAGGTACTACACCTACAAGAACCTCAACAGATGACTGGTAAAATTTGGATCAGAAGGCAAAGAGCACAATCCGACCTTGTCTCTCAGATTCATTATTACTGAATGTGTTAGAGGAAGTTACAACCAAGGATTTATGGGATAAGTTGGGGAAGTTGTACCAGTCTAAGTCCCTAGTAAATAAAATATTTCTGAGAAAGATGTTATATAATCTGAGGATGAGAGATGGATACTCAGTGGCAAAGCATTTGAACGCCTTCAAGACTGTGGTAAGTCAGTTAGTATCTGTTGAGATTAAAATTTTAGATGAAGATAAGTGTATCAATGTATTGTGTTCTTTACCAGACTCGTGGGATAGTTTCGTTGTGGCCATAGGTAGTAATACAACTGCCTTGAATTTTGATGAAGTGGTCTCATCCTTGTTGTCGGAGGAGATTGGACAGAAGAATATGGAAGGATAGAGCACATATACATTATTTTCAAGAGGATGCTCCCAGGAAAGAAATAGATCTAATTTCTCAAGTGGGAGATCTAAGTTTAAGAGTAGATCTAAATCTCCTAGAAATTTTGTAAAGGTATGTTGGAGATGTGGAAAAGAAGGGCACTACAAGAAGCAGTGTAGATCCAAAGTTTAGAAAAAGAAGGGATCTGAAGAATATCCTTCTACAGAAGAAAAGATCTCCAAGGAAGAAGGAGGGGATGTGTACTTGGATTCTTCAAGCACACATGAAGATCACGAGGAATGGCTGGGTTACTCAGGTGCATCCTTTCATATGACTCCCCACAAGGAGTGGTTATGTGAATTTGAAAGGTATGATGGAGGTAATGTTTTCCTAGGTGATGATTCGACAACCAGAAACATAGGACAAGGAAAAGTCAAGTTGAGGCTCATAGATGTAAGGATTAGAAAAATTCTTGGTGTTCTGCACATCCCAGGTTTGGCCAAAAATTTGATTTCTATAAGAAAAATGGACGATGCAGGGGTAAAAACAATATTTGAAAAGGAAACCTGCAGGATGGTTCGAGGAGAAATGGTGTTGTTGAAAGGAGTTCAATTTGGAACTCTGTATAAGCTGCAACGAAGCACTATTAGTGATGGGTGTAATAGTTCCATTGTTCCTGATATTGGAGTTGAAGAAGAAAGAAATCCTACAGTATCTGGAGAAAAGCTTATGCTGTGGCATCAAATACTAGGGCATATTAGAGAGAAGGGTCTTCGACTACTACATGGTAAAGGTATGGTTGAAGGTATGTCTAACTGCTCTCTGGATTTTGATTTCTGTGACATTATGTATATGGGAAGCAAAATGGGGTAAGATTCCCTTATGGTGCAACGAGGGCAGAAGGAATTTTACAGCTAGTTCACAATGATGTTTTTGGACCTGTGTCGGTCCCATCATTGGGAAAATCTGTGTACTATGTCTCATTTATAGATGACTTCTCAAGGAATACTTGGATATATTTCCTCAGGAAGAAATCTGAAGTCTTTTCCAGGTTTAAAGAGTTTAAGTATCTTGTTGAGAATCAAACAAAGAAAATAATTAAGGTGTTGAGGACATATAATGGCAGAGAGTTATGCGGGAATGAATTTGAATAATTTTGTAAGAAGTGCGGTATAGCAAGGAAGAAGAACACTCCATATGCACCTTAGCACAATGGAGTTGTAGAAATGATGAACAAGTCACTGATGGAAAAAACAAAGTGCATGCTCAGTGGTGCCGTGTTAGGGAAATAATTTTAGGCAGAGGCAGTGGGTATTGCATGTTACCTGGTCAACATATCACCATCATCAATGCTAGATGACAAGACTCCACAAGAGGTATGGACTGGTAATAAACCTTCTCTCACACATCTAGAGGTATTTGGTTGTGATGCATATGTTCATGTTTCTAAGGAAAACATGAGTAAGCTAGATAAGAAGGCTGAAAAGTGTATCTTTATTGGATATAAATATGGTCTCAAAGGTTATAAGCTTTGGAACCTAGAAACTAAGAAGGTAGTGTATAGTCGAGATGTGGTATTTAGAGAAATGAAGGATGTTGTTAAACAATAAGTCCTACCAAGTAAGGAAGAACCAAAGAAAATAGAGTTTGATTTAAAGGATGATGAATCAAACTCTACAAAAGAACATGAATCAGAAGTAGAAGATCCTCATACTCTAGTATTGAGGAGATCGGTTCAAGAAAGAAGGCTACCGGAAAGGTATGCTCCATCTGATTTCCGATCAAATTTTGCTTTGTTTATTACTGATGATGATCCTAGAACTGTCAAGGAGGTAGTGGATTCAGAGGATGGAAATCTCTGGAAAAAGACCATGGATGAAGAATGGCATCTTTGGATAAGAATGAGGCTTGGGATCTAGTGGAGTTGCCGACTGGAATAAATTCCATTGGCAACAAATGGGTATTTAAAAAGAAGCTGAATGCAGAAGGAAAAGTGGAGAAATACAAAGCTCGATTAGTAGAAAAGGGTTATTCACAGGTTGAGGGAATTGATTTTGGTGAGATTTTTTCTCCTATTGCCAATTTAACCTCTATAATATTTCTATTATCTATTGTTGTTGCATTTGATTTTGAAGTAGAACAAATGGATGTGAAGACAATATTCCTACATGGGGATCTGGAAGAAGAAATCTATAAGAAGCAGCCAAAAGGATTTGTTGTGAAGGGAAAAAAGGAGCTGGCATGCAAGCTAAAAAAGTCCTTGTATGGTTTAAAACAATCACCAAGGATGTGGTATCAAAAATTTGATACTTATATGTTGGGACTTGGCTTCACAAGAAGCAAAGAGGATCACTGTGTGTGTTTTAAATTAATTGGTAATCATTTTATTTATTTGGTCTTGTATGTGGATGACATGTTGCTGATAGGAAACAACAAGGAGATTATCGAGGATGTGAAAACTCAGTTGTCCTCTAAATTTGACATGAAGGATCTCGGTGCTTCAAATTTCATTTTGGGCCTGGAAATTAAAAGAGATCGGAAAAAAGAAACTCTGGTTAAATCAGAGAAAATATGTCGAGACAATATTGCAGAGGTTTAATATGAAGGAATGTGAACCGATCAAGGTTCCTATTCCTGTTGGTGTAAAGTTATCTGCGGATCAGTGTCCCAAGACACATGAAGAGGAGGAGGACATGTCTCGTGTTCCATATGCAAGTGCAGTTGGCAGTTTGATTTTTTCAATGGTTTGTACTAGACCAGACATTGCACATGCAGTGGGAGTTTTGAGTAGGTATATGTCAAAACTAGGGAAGGAGCATTGAACACGAATAAAAAGGGTTTTCAAGTATTTGTGTGGCACTGCTAGCTATGCATTGTGCTACCAAGGAAGACCGGGCTTGGATAGAGTGTTGGATATTAATGGCTTTGTGGATGCAGACTGGGATGGATATCTGGATCATAGGAGATCTACAAGTGGATATGTGTTTAACCTGTTTGGAGGAGAAAAAGACAGGCTATAGTGGCACTTTCAACTACAGAAGCTGAATACATGGCAACCACTCATGCAAGTAAGGAAGCAGTAAGGTTACAAATATTGTGTTTAGGTATTGGGTTGGTACAACACGCTGTAAGGATAGATTGTGATAGTGAGAGTGCAATTTTTCTAGTGAAGAACCCAACTTATCATTAAAAAACAAAGCATATTGATATTCAATATCACTTTCTAAGAGACATGGTTGAATAAAAGAGAGTATTGTTGATGAAGGTGGACACTTTGAAGAATGTTGTAGATTCATTAAAAAAATATGTGAGCACTGAGAAGTTCTCTTGGTGTATTTTTCCTCATGAAACGTGTCACATATTTGCCTCATTTTTCGTGTTGCCTCGATTTTCATGTCCATTGTTGGGAGCTTTTTTGGCACATGGTTTTTGCCGATGGTTTTCTATTTCCGGTTAAGGAATTAGGGTTGTTGACTAATCCAGGTCATTGGGTTAGGGTTTTGGATGCCACTGGCTCCTATATGTACAATGTATTGTAAATAATGTATCACAATGAATGAATAAAGAATATGTTGGTTTTCCCAATTTGGGTTTCCAGGGGAAAAATCTCCGTGTAATGTTTTTATTTTCCATTGTATCTTTTCTGTTCTTTTACTGAAAATCTGTTTGCAGTAAATATTGTACAAGGTTAAAATCTACAATGATGATCCTGGAACTGTGGTGGTGAGGTGGGTCTCTGTCTGCACAAGTTGACACTACTGGTCAAGATGTCTCTCAATATTCCATGTATGCAACCTGAGAGCCTCGAGACTTCATCTCTGTAGTTATCCCTAGAAATTGGGGATAACATTTACTAGAACCTAGAGCCATTGAGATGTCTATGGGAGAATATAAGCGTAATTTTTGAAATTTTTGCAAATGCCTTTGTTACCGAAGTTTTGGATGCATCAAATTTTTTTTGGGGTACATGTTATCCATGTCCTTACATATACAAGTTTTTGGGTTATATTTATCCATGGCTTTGCTTTGCAATACCTGCATAATGAGATTAATTTATTTCATTGATTATTATGGAGGTCTTCAACTCTTTTGGATTTGAATGAAGAAAATGGAGGTTTATGCATTAGCAATTAAGGAGATTCACTTGGGAAATTATGGGCCAAGACAAGTTGAGCCTAAGCACATCAATCAAGTGTTATTTTTCTTGTACAAGTTGAGCTTCGATGAAGTGTTGGAACACATTGAAGAGGTACAATACTTTGGTTAAAATTCACATATATGTTTTTCAATCTTCATGACAAGTCTAACTTAGTGGTATGTTTGCCAATGGAGCGTTAATAAAGGTTTTCATAATTTGAAAGGTCATTGGTGCAATCCTTAGTGTTGTTTCCATGGATCTCAAACCCTCAATAGAGATAAGGGAATAGAGAGGTTGCAATGCTTGGGAGATCATGGCCCTTGACTTGATTCAAGAGTGGATTAAAAAAAAACTCTTGAGAGATTGAATGAGTGCCACATGGATGGATGAGATTAACAACCAAGTTCACAACCAATTCATTTGATTCAGTTATATCTACATTAGTGGGGGTTTCCTTCTGAACGTTACGAGGGCCTTCCTCTCCTGTGTGGGTACATGTGTGTGAAACAATAGTGGAATATGCATATCTTGTGGTGTCTTGGAATAACATCCATGACTATAAAATATCCTCCCTCTCTCTCTCTCTCTCTCAATATTATGGGGGCCATTCATAGTGTGCCATATGGCACCTAAATGCTATACATATTTGCATGATGACGTCAACAAAAGGTATATAGTAAGGCACTTGGTATCACCAAGTTATGTCATGTTAGCATTAGAGGTGACTTAGCAGGATCAATTGGATGCATGTGGTACAATTAGATGCACTATATGGTAGAGGGGTTATACCTAACAAGGTAAGTTTTTGAAGTTTTTTTAATGAAAATTTCAAAGTGTTTGGAGGTTTTGGCCCTTATTGGGATTGAACAATGTTGCATAAATTTTTGTGTTTGCAAGAATCACACATATCATTGTTTCCATGTTATTTACTTCACCACCCCAACAAACCATGATGTTAGATCACAATTGGTTTGAATATGCATTTTTGGTCCACGAATGCTTGGATGGATTTGGCACCTCAAGTTCTCAATGCTCATCCCTCTTGGATGTCCAATATTTGAAATTATATTGTATAATGTTTAATAGGAGGTTGGACTGATTAATTTCATTGATTCAACATGCATTTAGAGTCTTGATCCCTGATCATACTGAGTTCTATAACCTTTTAGGGACCACAAAGGGCTTAGGGGAAATGGGGGAGGATAATTTTCTTAGCAACACAAATCCATCCGATTTTTGGGGATATTAACACTTGGCCAAAGATGCTAGGGGCATGCATTTGTATAGGGAGTTACAACAATGACCATGGGACATGCCATTTCTTCCTTCGCGTGACATGGACTAATATTAGAATACATGGAAGCATGTGAAAATGCCACATCATTGAGGTGACACCAACAAGAGTGACTTATGTGGCACTTCAAATACTCAAAAGAAGACACATGGACATGTTGGTACCGACCCTTCGAGTGGTAGTGCATTAGACAACACCTATATACAGATCAACCTAGATATCCTGAAGCCCTCTGTAGATCAACCAATAAGCCACTTGACTTATATAGTGCCACTGAGAATAGCACTCAAAAAGATACTCTCTAGTACCTGGGTAGTTGGGTAGTACGGATAAGGGCACGGTCTAGCCTCCTTAGCTGTTGCCTCGAGATATTGGGCCGAGTTCTATTGTTGGACCCCACACATATATCAGAGAGATATAGCACAGGGAATACCCTTGTCTGTAGAATCCTTGAATACCCTAACCCTTGGGGCGGAAATAGAAAAAAGAACAGACAAGATCTATTGTCGTGCAACCATGCTTCCTCAATTATGGTTGCGAAGTTTCTACACATTTCTTCCTGTTAAGCATTTGGCCATTTCGTCACTGTAGTATTATTTGGATCAGCAAATAACTCTGCAAAAGAAAAGTTTGGATCCTTCTAGCACCATTATTTGATACCTATCCCATTGGATTCCTCTCTTCACCCCGATCACAATAAAACCTATCATTTTTCAATGATTTTTTTTATTTATTTTTTTATTTTTTTATTTTTTTATTTTATTTTTTTATTTTTTTTCTGTGGACCCGATACCCATATTGGGAATCTATCCCATTGAATTCCTCTCTTTGCACTGATCGTAGTGGTACCAATCACCAATAACTCATTTCTGTGCTGTCCCATTTTCCCCCCTATCCCATCCCCATGGCCCACACTCATAGCCAAGATTGGGAACAACATCTCACCACCTTGGACAAATATCATGACCAAACCCGGAGTGATATCTCTTCCATTTTGTCCAATATTGGTAACATCAACTCTTAGCTTTCTCTGCTTGAATCACTTCCCACATCCATCAGTGAATTGAACGCCACTTGTCAGGAATGCCATGATGCAGTAAACACTTTGAACACCTTAGTTAATTCCATCCCAGATTGTTTCTATTCTTCACCTTATAACAATGAATGTCTTGAATCCTCCCAGTCCACCTCTTTTCCTCTCCACCACTTTCTGTGAGACTTGCATCCCCCTCGCGTGGAGGTGAACAAATTTGATGGCTCGGATCCCACAAGTTGGGTCACTCAAATGGAACACTATTTCTCTTTGTACGACATTAGTGATGAGTTGGCCAAGATATGGTATGATGTCCTCCATGTAGATATGGAACGTTGGCAATGGTGTCAATGGAGAAAAACTTCCCGCTAAGGGTATGTGGCTTGGACACAATTTGTTGTAGAACTTTATGAATGCTTTGACATTGACACCAACCATTTAGGCTGTCTGAAAAAGTTGAAACAATCTGGCACGGTGGAATACTTTATAGCTTCTTTTGAGTGACTGGCTTTTCGCACAGAGGGCATGTCTAATGATTTTTTCTGAGAATGATTTATCAGTGGCCTCAAGGATGAGATTTTTTCCCACGTCCTCATGGCTCACCCTCAAAGTTGGGTGAAAGGTACTAAAAGAGATAAGGAAACACAAGAAGTTGTCTCTTCTCATACCAGAAAACCTTCCTTCATTCCTTGCCCTAAACCAATCACTCCCACTCCTCCTTCCACTCCACTAAAGATCCAAAAATTGACTCGGGCAGAAATGGATGAATGCCAACTCAAGGGCCTTTGTTATAATTGTGATGACAAATATTTTTCTGGGCACAAGTGTAAGGAACAAAATATTTTTATGGCCATCTATGATGATGTTTCTAAAGAATATGTCGAGGCTCCCCCTGTGGCCAAGTCACCTGAACCCACTGAAATGAATCCACCTTCCGACCCTCTAGAAGTTGAACCCATCATTTCTCTGAATGCTCTCACGTGATTCGTTTCTCCCCAAACCCTAAAGCTAATTGCTTACATTAAGAATCAGAAGATCATCATCCTTGTTGATAGTGGAAACACCCATAATTTTATTCATCGCCACATTTCCCAAGAAACTAATTTCTATATTCGAGTAGTCAACAACTTTCAAATCATGATTTCCAATGGCAGGTCCATGAAATGTGGGGGGCATTGTGAAAATGTGCATCTCCAAATTGGATAGTACCACATGGAATCACATATGTTTTCTATCGACATGGGTGGTTGTGAAATTGTGTTGGGCGTCGAATGGATAAAGACTCTGGGTCCCATTATCATGGATTTTAAGGAATTAACCATGCAATTCAACGAGGAGGGCCAACAATATAAGTTCCAAGGCATCACAACAGGTTCCCCATGAGATCATCAATTCCCATCGCATGGAAAAGCTCATAAAAAAAGGTCATTTCGACATTATTGCACAACTCCATACCGTTCACGCCACTGAGACACCCTCTGTGCCGCCTGACCTCCAATCCACCCTCTCCAAACATCAAGTTGTTTTTTCCAATCCCTAGGGACTTCCTCCTTCCCATGGTGTTCATGATCATTCCATTCCCCTCGTCCCCGACAACCTTCCTCCCAATGTTCGTCCCTATCGTCAACACTTTTCCCAGAAAAATGAAATTGAGAAAATTGTTCAAGAATTGCTTGCCGCAGGCATTATCCATCCCAGTACAAGCCCTTATTATTCTCTTGTGGTCATGGTACTAATAAAGAAGTCTCTTGGTGCATGTGTCCTGACTTCCGATCCCTAAAAAAACTCACCATCAAAGACACATTTCCCATTCCTGTCATTGATGATCTCTTGGATGAACTAAGTGGTGCCTAGTTCTTTACTAAACTTGATCTTCGTTCTGGATACCACCAGATACGTATGAAAGAGGCAGACATTCCTAAGACTACATTTCAAACTCATGAGGGCCACTATGAGTTATTGGTCATGCCCTTTGGCTTATGTAATGTTACCTCCACTTTCCAAAGCCTCATGAATCATCTCTTCCGTCCTTTTCTTCATCATTTTGTCTTAGTTTTTTTTTATGATATTCTCATCTATAGTAAAACCCGGACAACCCATCTTGCTCATGTGGATCAAGTTCTTCATCTAGTCTCTCAGCACCAACATTTCCTCAAACAATCTAAATGTGTTTTCGGAGATTCAAAAGTCGAGTACTTGGGTCATATTGTTGGAAAGGAACGTGTCAAGGTGGATCCTAAGAAGATTGAAGCTATGCAGGATTGGCCTCGCCCCAAGACTCTCAAAATCTTGCGTGGTTTTCTGGGCTTAACATGTTATTATCACAAGTTTGTTAAGAATTATGGAAATATTGCAACACCTCTCACTGCTCTCTATTAAAAATAATTCTTTCACTTGGACTCCCGCAGCTGATCAAGCCTTTCAAGCCTTGAAGGGCGACTATGCACACCACTCCTGTCCTAACTCTTCCTGACTTCACGAAGACCTTTATCTTGGAATGTGATGCTTCTGGGAGAGGAATTGGAGCAATCCTTATGCAAGATGGCCGACCTTTGGCCTTTACCAGCAAACAACTTTCAGAGTGACATTTGGGCCAATCAATCTATGAAAAGGAAATGCTGGCCATTCTGGATGCAATGGATCTCTGGCGCCCTTATTTATTGGGGAAACGCTTCCAAATTAAGACCGACCATCAAAGCCTCAAGTATTTTCCGGAGCAATGTCCTTCATCCCCGGAGCAAAAAAATGGGTGACTAAGCTATTTGGATATGATTATGAGATTATTTACAAGAAAGGCAAAGAAAATGTGGTTGCTAACACTCTTTGAAGGAAATATGAAGATGAAGGGTCCCTTTTTTTCCCTCTCCTTCATTGTACCATATTGGCTTCAAGATGTTCGCCAGGAATGGCTGGAAGATCCCAAAATTTTGCATCTGATCCAATAATTGCAAGCCAATTCTCTAGTTTCCCCAGGGTACTCTTGGTACAATGATGAGCTTCCCTACAAAGGTTGTATGTATTTAAGTAAACAATCACAAATTAAATCCATGGTGCTTTATGAGCTTCAAGCTACACCCACAACTGGGCACTTAGGGTTTACCAAAACCTATGACCAGGTCAAACGTTCTTTTTTCTGGAATGGTATGAAACAAGATTTTCACACTTTTGTGGCAGAATGTGATCTTTTTCAATGCAACAAAGGAGAAACAGTCAAAGCCCCTGGCACACTATAACCGCTTCCAATTCCACCCGCTATTTGGAGGGATATCTCCATGGATTTCATTGTTGGCTTACCTAAATTGGGAAATAAGTCAGTCATCATGGTGGTCATTGATCGTATTTCCAAGTATGCTCATTTATGTGATCTTCAACACTCATTTACTGCCTCCACTGTGGCTCAACTTTTCATGGATCACGTCTTCAAGCTTCATGGCATGCGCCATTCTATTGTTTCTGATCGAGATCCCACTTTCACCAGCAATTTTTGGCAAAAAATGTTCAAGTTACATGGCACCCAATTGCATCTCAACACCACCTATCATCCCCAGACTGATGGTCAAATTGAAGTTGTCAATAAGTGTTTGAAAACATATTTGAGGTGTTTTGCATCGAAAAGGAAAAATTAGTGGGCTCAATGGTTACCACTAGCTGAATGGTGGTGCAACACTTCTTACCATACATCTACTCACATGACTCCTTTTGAAGCAGTATATGGCCAAAATCCACCTTTAGTTCTCTCATACATGCCCAGTGTTTCAAAGGTTCAGGTGGTTGACCAAACTCTTACAGTTCGAGGGGCTATTCTACGTACCCTCAAAGAGAATTTGGTCATGGCTCAGAATAAAATGAAGAAACAAGCAGATCAAGGTCGCTCCAAATGTCAATTTGCTGAAGGAGACCAGGTGTTTCTTCGATTGCAACCCTATAAGCATAATTCTTTCAAGGCCGACAATTTTCAAAAACTGGCGCCCAAATTTTATGGTCCTTATACAGTTCTCAAGCATGTGGGACAGGTGGCTTATCAGTTAGGTTTTCCCAGTCATTCTAAGCTCCATCCTTTTTTTCATGTCTCCTGCTTAAATAAGGTGATTGGAATTAAGTGCCAAACTCAAACTAGCCTTCCCGAGTTGGATGAAGAAGGATCCATTTGGTTGCAACCACAAGCCATTTTGGACCAACGTGAGCGTCGTCTTCATTAGTGCACCATCAAGGAAGTGTTAGTCCAGAGGAAAGATACAACTCCAACAGATGCCACCTTGGAGCCAGATACCATTCTGCAACAATTTCCTCATCTCAAGCCTTGAGGACAATGATGTTTTTAAGGGGGAGGGCATGTCAGGGACCTAAACTCCCTAACCCCCCATGTAGGTAGAATAATACATTTTCCATGTAATAAAGACCAATATTAATAAGGCCTAGTAATAAGGAAGAATAAGTCAAATGTAAGAAGACTTAATAGAAGCTTCCGCTTCTAGAAGATATTCCTCTAGAATGTTCTTTTGGTAGATAGATTTAATATAAATAGGAGTCGAGAGAATGATAATTTTTTGTGTTGAGAGTTATTGTAATAGAGCGTTTCTCTAATGGAGGTTTCCCCCTCGAAGAGAAAAGTGAACGTTGTTTCCTATAAATAAATGTATTATTCTGGTGTTGTGGTTTCATCTATTGTGTTGTTTCGTTGTTATTCTCTCCAATATTTCTATTTTCGGATATTAAAATAGATTTGGTACCTTATAGGAATTGAAGTTAGATATAGGTGGAACAAGAATATGCCACATCGCAACCTCTAGGGTTACCATGTCATAGTTGCATTCCTAGGTCATATCTAGTGGAAGTACATGTGTCACGACTTTTACAAATACTCAAGCATTTGTCTCGTCCTTAAAAGGACAAACTCTAGTTTCACCTTGTATTTGAATGTAAGATGATATGGACTCATTTTCTTATCCATGACGAGAGCTCCAAACGTTTGATTCCTGATCAAAAGCACATTGTTTTATATTTTTAGGTCTGTGGGCTCAAGCCAAAAGGTAGGGGCTACTTTGTTTTTATGGACTCCAAACAACTGCGTAAGGTTACATTTCATGATACTTTTGGGTTAAAAAAGGACTTGGGGGGGGGTTGTTATCGTAAGTATTCCCATTTTCAAGTTGTCTCAAATCCTTACGCCCAATATTAATTAGAATGTGTAAACCATTTGGAATATGCAGGAGGGTTGGGAGGGCTAGATTTTGAGTAAAATAAAATTCCATCCGACACCTTGACATTTTTCTCAGTGACAACCATCCAGAGAGCCAGTTGGAACATTTTCAAGATGACATGAGACGAGCTCAATTTGACTTGGGACATCCGAAGGACCCCAAATGTGATTTCCATGTTATCACCATGATGTCACCTTAGAGCGTTGGGAAAAACCAATGGATCGACCATGTATTGACATGTAGATCGATATTGACATCAACTTCGAACCCGTATACCTCGTGGCAAGTGACACAAAGAAGATATGTGGCGATAGTGCATAAAGAATTTAGAGTTGGGGTCTAGATTCCAATCGTTTGCTGAAGGTGCATTGACGACCCTTTTTTGGGTCCATGGTCATTGCCCGAAATGTTTCATTCGCTTTCTTGAGCATTAGTCCAACCCTACGGACACCCAAAGTCGAGCAGATTGCCGAAGTGAAATGACCAATATTTTTGGGTTTGCGGGCGTACATTTAAAGAAATACATCAAATTTTCCACCTCCAAATCCCCTAATTATCTAATGACGATAGGACCTCCAACTAATGAACGCAAGGGTCGAGAATAAGGTGCCACATGGTGGTTGAGAAAAAAAAAAGGCATGACCTCAACATTCAGGTGGAAGATCATTGCATTCAAAGGAATTTCCACTTGGAAAGTGGGGCTTGTTATCCCCATTTTGTGGATAACTAAGGAGATAATGTCTCGAGGCCTTTAGGTTGCAGATATGGAGTGTCGAGATACTACATGATCATCAATACCTTTGCATAGACACCCACTCACCACCACATATGGTCATAGGTTTGCAGATGACATCCATCACACCAGTTAGCCTTTGGAAGGCAGTGGACCTTGCTCCATGAGGTACAAGTCAGTATTATGGTGAGCATAATTTCAATATTCAAGCCATTTGATTATGTTGTATCTTAGATTGCTGTAGATTTCATGATATATGCTTGGACATTATGCATTTTTCCATGCTTCACCTTGGTGGTTGACATTGTGCCCTAGTAAGTGGTCTTCTTTGGGAATGGGTTTGCTACTGGGAACTCCCTTAATGAGCCATCATACCGTTCTCAACCATACTTACCACTTTCCATCATTATTCCCCTCCATTTCCTTATCTCTTGGGATTTTAGGGTATATTGACCCAAGAAGGGGTTGTCCCTCATTCTATGGGAAGAAAGGGATAAAGGCCCAGAGGGTTTGGTGTTGGGTAAAAGATAAAAGCCTTATATAAACCTTCCATATGCTTCGCCCAAGGATCACCCAAGAAAAAAATGAAACACTTATCTTTGAATAAAGGGGACCCACAATATAATAAAAAAATGCTTAAAAAGTTAGTTGAAGGATATGAGGTCTCATNATATCTAGTGGTATGACATTGTCATGATATGGTCACCAAACTAGGGGAATGGTTCTCAGTTGCATGGCTGAGAGAAAGGGGGTCTCATCACGAGCCAACCTTCTCATTTCCATTAGGTGTTTCTGGGTGACATTGCCATCACCTGGTCACCATACCAGGGCAATGACCTTCAATCTCTCCTTATGCTATTATGAAAGAAAATATAAAGAAATAAATATAAAAGGAAATTGATGGGCTTGGAAAAATTGCATTGCGGACGAAGGTACCACACACCCTCTACAACGGTAACCACAAATGAGACACTACGACTCCTTGTATGTCATGAGCCCTATGCCCATTGAGTCTTATCCCCAACCACCTAATACAATTTACATGGCTTAAAGAGGTATCTCTTGGAATCTCTCCTTGACCTAGTACAAGATCTACCCAATAGGACACCTCATCAACCCTCCCATATTTAATCTTGACAAGTCGCATAGTGTCTTTGAGATATTAATTGTTTGATATAGTGATCTTTGATGTACATGCTTAGATGGCTTATTTAATGATTGGATTCACTTATCATGATGTTATGACTTGATATCCTTGGAGGGCGTGCTCATTTGTCTTTGTCGGACCTAGTTGGTGGACAGTTTTGGGAGAGCAAGCCTAGCTTGGGCTTCCATGGGGCTACAAGCCCACAGGTTAGATGCTAGGGGAACGCATGCCGGATGAGAGAGATCAGACTTGAATGACCTTGATGATGACTTGGAAATTCTAGCCCAACCCTTACTTGCCAAACGATTTTCCCAAGAGGGGAAAAATGTTCTACTTTTGAGCTTGACATCATGCTTTTGGGGCTAGAGCATGGTGGTGAGGTGCCACTCTTTTGACACATGGACATTTGAGGAGGAGAATGGTCTTGATTATGATGAGAGTGCTTAGATGCTTGACATGTGGCCTTTGGAGGCCTATCTATGCTTCTCCAATACCAACGACTTCCTCAAAGTGGAAAAATGTCCCCTAAAAGGGTGACGTCCTCCTAAATTAGGGTTTTATTTGTGCAAAAAGTGAAATTTTAAGTGAATTGTTTAATATTACTTTGTTAAGGGGGCAAGATTAGGGTTGTTGACCACTAATATTGTGTTTTACTCCTTAATTTGTGGACAAACTATCTTAGCTACATTTTGTATAAATAGAGATCATAAGATCTCATTTCACACATAACTCTCCCTCATTGTGAGAGGCCTTAGTCTGAAATTTGTGCCACACTTGGATCTTTTCATCTCTTGTGCACTTGTTTATGGTTATCTATTGGTGAATGGTTGATGAAAGTCTAGCGCTAGCCTTGGATGTGCTTTCTAGCTCTTGTGGTGGATTATCTTGGCATTTCTCTTGATCTTGGTATGGTTTTCTACTATTATGCTATCATTTTTCAAGTTCAAGTATTGTTATGCTAGGAGCTAGGTGGGAAGTATAAGGGCACACACCCCCACCATAGTCTTATCATTTTATTTGCTTCATCTCATTGATTTTATAAGGGTTTGCTAAGAAAAGTATAAGGGCATACACCCTCTTAGCCTAAACCCTAGCCTAGAGAAAATCAACTTGGGAAGTAAAAGGGCTTACACCCCCAAGGAGGTAGCTTCTCTAATCTTCCTTTGACTCCATTAAACCAATAGTAAAGGGACTAGTCATACTTTTTTTTTCATTGGAGGTATAAAATCACTACCTTGGGAAACACAATGTTTGGTCTTTTGAAAGGTTTCTTGCTTGAATTTGATTTGTCTCATTGATAAGAGTTTTCCCCCACTAGGGCATCCCATCTCTCCCAACACTCTAATTTCTGTTACAAATTTTAACCTACAGCCATTAGAGCTGCATAACATTAGCTACTAACACTCTCATAACTCCTAAACTAACCCTAGACTAGCTCTCTAACTTTGCTCATTTACTCTACTAACTAGGGCACATATTTTGAGTTAAGTCTTGGCACTTTTCCATGGTTTATTTTGCTGCTTCATGCCACTGAATTCTACAGCCATAAGGCTACAATTTTCTGCAGAAATTACATGTTAAGAACCAAATATAAATATAGCATAGAAAAACCTCAGAAAAAGTACACAACGCCTTGAAAAAGAGATAATTTTAGATAATAAGCCTCTTCGAGGGGGCAACCTCCTTTTACCCCACTTAAATGTTCAAGTACAAGATGATTCAAAATGAAAATGTCTCCTTGGTATATATAGGAGACTAGGAGGTATAATTACAACTAATGGCCTAAAGTCGACATAAATAA
>JASDQU010013973.1:193274-220647 GCA_032191745.1 Picea mariana | reverse complement strand
ATAAAGGAAAATAATAAACCATTATTTATAATCAAATTAGACTTATCCAAAATATATGCTAAGGTAAGTTGGGCTTATCTTAGGTTGATGATGATCCATGTTGGTTTCTCTCACAAGTTCGTAAATTGGGTGGAAGGTTGTTTTTCCTATGTTTCTTTCTCATTACTAATCAATGATTTTTCTTCATCCCTTTTCTAGCCTACTAGAGGTCTAAGGAAGGGATTTCCATTGTCTTAGTTACCTTTTTTGTTAATTACTGAATGTTTGAGAAGTTGTCTTTCTACTAAAACAGGGGTAGGCAAATTGAAGGGTATTAGATTGGGACCTCTCATATCTATTACTCACATTTTATTTGTGGCCAATGTGTTATTGTCCACGGATGGGTTCTTAATGGATGCAAAATTCATTCATCAAGCTCTGGATATTTATTGGGGTGTTACTAGGATGGAGGTCAACCAACTTAAATCTTGTATATTGTTTCATAACATTGTTCTAGATCAAGAAGGAGTTATATTATATCTCCTTTCGTTACATGTAGGGGATTTTCAAGAAGGTTTTAAATACATTCGTTTCAAATTGAAGCCAAATGAGTATGTAACCAAGGATTGGATCTAGTTGTATAACAATATTGAAAGCAGGGTGATTCTTGCTACACAATATGGGTATCATTAGGAGGTAGATTAACCCTAGTCAAAGCTATGTTGGAAGAAATTATTGTGTATTGGCATCCTCTAGCTTACATTCATAAAATTATTTTGCATAATATCAAGAAACAAATCTTTAGTTTTCTATGGACAATTAGACATAAAAAATATCAGATGGCTCTGGTAAGGTGGGAGAGATTAGCNTTTGCATAATATCAAGAAACAAATCTTTAGTTTTCTATGGACTAGTAGGCATGAAAAAGATCAGATGGCTCTGGTAAGGTGGGAGAGATTAGCCAAGCCCAAGAAGGAAGGAGGTTGGGGCCTTAAAAACATTTTTCTCTTTCCAAAGGCCCATGCTACAAAATGTTTTTGGAAGGTCATTTTAGGGGAGCTTCTTTGAGGAGATGTTTTACTTCAAAAATACATTCATACCCTTTCATTTCTAGAATGGAATTGTAACCCAATAAAATATTGCATAAATTCTTCTATCCTATGGAAATCGTTGGTTCAATATTTCCCCTTGGTTGGAGGATGGATTTCTTGGAAAGTTGGTGATGGAAAAGGTATTTGTTTAGTGGTGGACATGTGGATTGTGGGC
The DNA here is from genome assembly GCA_032191745.1 of Picea mariana. Classification (NCBI taxonomy): domain Eukaryota; kingdom Viridiplantae; phylum Streptophyta; class Pinopsida; order Pinales; family Pinaceae; genus Picea; species Picea mariana. The sequence goes on along the minus strand of JASDQU010013973.1, from coordinate 219,402 downwards.
GGGAGGGGGGGCATTCTTGTATGTTTTCGGTGGATTTTTTGTACGCCCTTCAAGGGGATTAGAAACTTTTTTTTAGCTGGAGTGAAAAAGACAAGGGATAAGATATATGGGTTGAGGATTGGTTATATTCAAAAGACCTATGTAAGCTGAAGATGGAATCCATTGAGTGGGATGGGTTTGTTCATGTCTTGTCTTCTAGATACATTGTCTTAAGAGAGGAGGAAACTACTTTAGAGGATGCAACCATTACCATTATTGGAAGCAAAGAAACAAAAAGGTAGGACCATGAAAAATGAGACTCTTGGCCATAATGTTTTCTATGATATCTTGGTCCATAAGTTTTGAGAAGTTTTATTATGATGTCTTGTTGCTAAGTGATAACCTTCCTAGAGGTTTAAGCAACCTACTATCTTGAGTCCCCAACAAAGCTTCTCTTCTCCTATTTGTATTCTAACTATTCTGCTTGAAATTTCATTCCATAAGAGATCCCAATCTATCCCTGATGGAAGAGGAAGCCAATGGTATTTGAGAATCCAATTCCACCATTAATCATTTGTATCTGGGGGAATCTAGTATTGTTGTAACCATTTTCTCTAGTGATCATGTTGTTTCTGAGAGATTGTAAGTCCAGGTGGCTCTAAAAAGAGGGTAGTTACTACCAGGAATCATCCCAGAATAGGGAGTGGTGGCCATATATGACCTCCCAAAAGAAGTGTTGATGAATTATATGCTTTTTATTCCAAGTTGAATTCCATATCAGAGATCCTAAGATGTCTCCTTCCAAGCGTATGATTTCATGAGGTCCTATGTTATTTTCATATATCTGATGGTAGATTCAAGACCATAGATCATCGTTCTGGTTGATCCATCTCCACCAAGTGTTGGCTCCAAGAATACAGTTGAGAGTTTCAAGATCCCTAAGCCCCAGTCCTCTTAAGATCTTTGGTTGACAAAGGTAGTCCCAAGATACAAGATCCCATTTTCTCTCCTTGTGGGCCCCTCCCCACAAGAAGGATCTTTGAAGGTTGCAGATAGATTTTAGAATAAATTTTGGTGTGGCAAGAGATGAAAAAAAAGATAAAGTGGCATCGCTTGCAGAACAAATTTAAGAAGAACAAGTCAAATAGGGAAATTGATAAATTGAAAACACCAGTTGGTGAGTCGATGTTCCATTTTGAAGAGGATATATTCCCAAGAGGAGTTGCAGAGAGAATTTTCGATGAGAGGTGCACCCAAATATTTGGATGGAAGGGAGGTCTGTTGCAAAACCAAGGGTCCTGGTGATGTGGATTTGTATCGCAAGAGAGGTGCTAAATAAAAATAATTGAGATTTAAAGAGATTAATTGAATTACCTTATGCCTCCATGAAGTCAGAGAGGAATTTCTTGATGGATTTGGATTCTAAAACAATAGGAGTGACCACGATCATAGTTTCATCAACAAATTGATGATGAGAAACATGCAAATTGTCCCTAAAAAATATGAGTTATTTTATTTTGTTGCTAGCAACAATAGCTTTGAATCCCCTACCAAGGCCTTGCACCATTAAAATAAAGAGGTAAGGAGATAAAGGGTGTCCTTTCCAGATGCGATGTGAGGGAGACAAGTTTGGTGAGGGAGATCCATTCACCAGAATCAAGAAGAAATTTGATGAGGTGAGGGACATAATCCATTTGATCCAGAGAGGAGAGAAACCAAAGGCTTTTAGAATGTGTTGAATGTATTTCTAGGTAATCTTGTCAATATTGCAAGAGGATAATCCCAATACCCATCAAAATATTTGTAAATGTAAATGAGTGATTTAAGGTCAAATGGACAAAACTCATAATAATATTTTTTTAACTCAGAAATCTGGGCTAGCATGCATAAGCAAATGAGGTCTTGATTAACTGCAGTCAATGATTTGGAGTATAATTGAATAGGAGGAAGACTTATTGAAGAAGGTGTAAAGGTATGATATTTACATCGGGTCTTTAAGCAGCCAAGGGAAGAAAAACTCAGTCACAAGAACCTCTTGAACTTAAAGTTTAAGAACACTAAAAATCATTCATAGCAGTATTATAATCAAACACTCATCATAACACAACTACAAAATCTCATATGGATCATCCAATCATGAATATTTCAGCATAAGAGGCAACAAGATGATGTAAAAAGAAACTGAGTTATGTTTATCTAAATGTCTCAAGTCCAATACATAACCAAAGAACAACTTACTTAGACAAAATATTACAATCAGGGATCCCTTCTTAACTATTCAAACCTCTATAATCATTTATAAGATGTATTTATAATAAAAAGAAGAAAGGCAAATCTAGAGGTGCGGGTTGTCCTTCCTATCCTAGGATTCTCCAAAGCAACTACAATTCTAACACCTGTGCTAATAGATCTTAATAAACTGCTACAATTTAAGAGCCATGTTGGCGGCCACTCCAACAAGAATTAAATGACATGTCTCCTATCTTAGGCACATTCTTTTTCAGTTCCAAGTGTCCTCTAATGGTCATATGATGCTTCAAAGTTGCCACCTATGATCCTTTCTTCTCTCCACATCATCAACAATCAAGAAGGAGTCATGAATTCGAACCTTTGACTGTAAGAACCAATTCGTAGTGCCATTTTGTAGCGCATTTGGTAGCCAATTCTGTAGCGCCCTTTGCAAAAAACTTTGCAGATTCGGTAGCGCTTCCTCTGAAATAGCTCTGCATATTTCGTAGTGCCACTCCTAAAACAGTTCTATAGTTTCCGTAGCGCCACTCTTGTGTAATGTCTGTGCAATTTCCGTAGTGGCCCTCCTGAAATAACTCTGTAGATTCAGTAGCACCACTCTTGTGATAACTCTGCAAATTCGATAATGCCACTGTTAAGTTTGGATAGGATATTTTGTAGCGCCTTAGGTAGCGCAATTGTAGAACATACTGTATAGACGATTCCGTAGTTCCATGGCACTACATAATATTTGTTTTTTTTTATGAGTGATGAAACTAATCCTTTAAAAACACAAAAAACTTAGATGATGGACTAGGAGCCTATAGATGCCTATATAAGTGGAAAAATTATACTTCCTTGATCATCTCACACTTGCAAAAAGAGACCACCCAAATAAATGGATCTGTCATCCCCCAACTACTTCATCAATCTAGAACTCCTCCTTGTTGCAGGAGAAATTCCCTTTGTCATAACAACATATTTTTCCTTTGCAGGGTTACTCCTCTTGACTGCAGGTGTACTCTTCTTAATTGTTGGTTCATATCTTTCATTTGTAGCTTGTACCAGAAAATTTAAGTTCCTCTATGCCAATTCATCATTAAAATATTGCAGCTCCTCCTTGAGCTTTATGTTTTGGGACTGAAAGCTTATGTTTTTCCTATACAAGATCTTAAGTTGCCTATGGAGAGGCAGAGCTCTTCTTGCTGAAAACCTTGCCAGTTCAAGAGTTTCACTATACATGTCCATGAGCTCCTTCATCTTTCTTCTCTCAGTCAAACTTTCTTCCTTCAAACTAGCAACCTCTTTCCTAGCATCCCTGAGCTGTCTAGTCAATCTTTTGAGAGTGGGATTACTAGGTGGAGTGTCGATGTTGATCACCTCAATAGGTTTCTCAATTCCTTTACCTTTATGTTTTTACCGAATAGAGGCTCTGTCTATCACGTCAATAGGATTCTCAATGTCCTTACCCTTATCTTTTTCTTTCCTTGGAACTGAATCCTTGGGTAAGAATTATGCTTCAACAACTTCTTGAGGGCTGATGATCTAGTAAAAGGTTTCCTGATTTTTAACTTAGTTGCTGGAGCAGGTGAAGGGAAATGCAACTTCCTTCCCCTCTTGGTTGTGGTTTTGGTGGATGAAGGGACTTCTTCCAATTCAAGTGTAGGAGGAGGTGAAAAATCTCTCCGTGGAGAGTGATGAACCTCCCTCTCTTCTTCTTCAATTTCCTTGGGGCTTTCTTTGTCTTGAGTAGTGGGTTTTTTTTTTCTCTTCATGCTTGTCCTTGCTGGGGAAACACTACTAGATGGAAAAGGGCTCTACATCCTATATTGAGGGGTAGAGGCTATATCTATATTGATATGGGCAGAGATAATGAATTGTTCCCAAGTAATGTTCCTTTTCTTCAACTCTTCCATCACCAACATCCTGATCAATCCAGAGTGGAAGACACTAGTTTCCATAGCCTTGGACTTGGCTTGGACTTTATCAGACATCTTTCCCATACTCCTCAAAAGATAAAAAGAGATATTCATTGCATCCTTACCATTGAAATGCATCAAGAATCTTATATGATACTGGTATAACATGTTAAACCTTCCTCGACATGTAAAATATCTCTGGATGATATTCAACATTTTATCAAAGCCTTCAACTAGATGGCTCCTAGGAAATCTCGTAGATAAATTGTCTTTCTGATAGTCTGGTTTGAGGAAGTCCTTGGATCATGGATTTGAAACACGTTTATTAGGGACCTAACCCCTCACATAGGTAGAATAATATATTCTGATGTAATAAAGGTCAATATTAATAAGGCCTAGCAATAAAGAAGAATAATTTGAATGTAAGAAGACCTAATACAAACTTATGCTTCTAGAAGGATCTTCCTATAGATGGTTCTTTTGATAGACATATTTAGTATAAATTGGAGTCGAGGGTATGCGAACTTTTTCTTGGATATTATTGTAATAGATCTCTGCTATGTTGGAGGTTGCCCCCTCAAAGAGGCAAGTGAACATTGCTCTGAGTAATCTAAGTGATATTTTTGGTGTTATTATGGTATCATTTTGGTATTATTGTGGTGTTGTTCTAGTTATATTGTTGCTCATATGCCATTTCTAGAATTTTATTTCTGTTCTACATAATTTTTATATCTGGAATATTACAAGTGGTATCAGAGCACTTTCCTCGACAGAAAATTGTGGGTTCATTTTTTTTTCAGGGTAGAGATGTATTCTAGCATCTTTAAGCTACAAAGATTTTTCTTTACGTGCATAAACCTGCATTCAAGGATTCATACATGCAGGAAATACAAGTGGTACTTAAGTGCACATCTATTGGTCACCCTTGTAACCCCTGTTGGTACCCCTTTGAGTGGTAGTGCACCAGATAACACCTGTATATGGATTAGCCTAGATTTTCTGAAGCCCTCTTTAGATAAACCGATCGGGCGCTTGACTGCTACAATGCCACTGAGAATAGCACTCGGGAAGATACTCTCTAGTACCTGGGTAGTCGGGTAGTACGACTAAGGGAACGGTCTAGCCTCCTTAGTTGGTTCCATGAGATATTGGGTCAAGTACTTGTTATAGCAAGATTTTCCCCACCATTGCTATCTTGCATAGAGGGCCTTTTCCATTTCCCTATGTAGAATTTTCATCCCTTTTTGATGAATCTAGAGCCAAAAATAAACATTTTTTCACACATACACGCCCTATCTGCTATACAACATGTGTATACGCAGGCTCCTCCACTACAACCCGCGTACATCAAGATTTGTGCCAAAAAATACAAAATGGAGTCAGGTTTCCATGTCACGATAGAAGATCTCTGATCCTTGGCCTTCCACATACTGGAAACGTTCCGACTCGGCACTTCAGTTGCATTTTGAAGACTATAAAAGCACAATTTCGAGCTATGGAAAAGAGGAGAAAGAATTCAAATTTGAGAGAAAAGTTACTCTAGAGAAATTACTTCATATTGAGTTTGCATCCCTTTGTCCCTCAAGTATGAACACAGTGTTCATCCCCCAAGCTCTTTCCCTATTATTGAGAGAACCTCATTTTCTCTCTTCTATGAGATTGCCTTTGGTGGAGGATTGAAGTGGTGGAGGCCCAGTTGGAAGGAACTTGGTTTCCTGGTTTCGAACCGTGCCGACACAGAAGTCTATAATGTTGTCACTTATGCTGATCAATTATTAATAGAAATACTCCTTTCCTATCCTATTGGTATCATGCAAATATATGATTATTATCCATGGGCATGTTTGTAAGTTTATTAATGGATTATGTTATCTAATGTGCTAACCCCTTTATACTATCACCATGTACTTTCTATGCTCATTTGTTAAGAACTTATTGCAAGCATAAAGCTTTGGGTCCAAGTGCTCAACGATGGAACATCATTGAACGTTGGATCGAGGTAGGCCTCTTTCTTATCTTTCACATTAGTTTATATAACATACAATGGAATTGAGTTGATTTCTGCAGTCATACCTGTCTGTTGTGGTTTACCCTTGGCCATAGAGAGTTTTTCCCTCGTAACAGAATTGGCGACTCCACTGGGGAGAGATCTTCCTTCTAAGGGTTGGATTAATTTTTATTCTTGCATTTCTCTTTTTCCTTTGTGTTTCTTGTCATATCACTGCTTGACAGATTTTGTTCACTCTAGGTCTGATTTTTCAGCCTTTTTACCCTTGCATGGCCTTGTTTTCAAGCCTGTACATGCCCTATTTCCTTGACAGTCATGTACACATGCATGTTGTCTCACTGCTAGATGCATGTATACTCCATGTTTCCCTGAACAATCACCTATACCACTTTCCCTTGCTTGTTTTCTTGGTTTAGTGATTGTTGGGTGGGATTTGATGATTGTTGAGCCTTCTTAGGTCTCTGTAGTGCCTGTTGAGCTTCTCTGGGTTAACAAGAAACCTGTTGGGAGTTGAATTTTTTGGCATAGTCTTTCTCATTGTTTTTAATTTTTGGTTTTTCCTTGAACCCTAGGATGTTTGCTTAGCTTCTTGATATTCTTCTTGAAGTTATTCCATTTATACATAGTAGAATTTATATATCGGGTTTCTTTTCAGTCCATGCATTTTCTCTTTAATATATGGAAAATACAAAAAAAATAGGCATTTTCCATTGGTTAGCATTTTTGTCTTTGAAAATTTATCATTATCTTAGTGCATTTAGCGAAAGATTGCATTTTACTTCTGAATTGCAGAGTTGAAATAGAAAATTGCATTGTTTTTATTAGCATATCATTCATTGAAAAGTTAAAGATAGACTTTGCATTATATTCATATTTATCTTCTTGCGAAGTCATAACATCATGAGTTTCGCTTCCATACCCTTTTGAGTAATCACGACCAATAAAATTTACACTTCAAACTAAAATTGATTAGTCACAATTTTATTTTTAGGGTGCACAAACTAGTCTAGGATTTAGTGCCTTGGAATAGGATTTTATGAGTAAACTTCTCCAAGGCAATTAAATCAACATATGTGTCTGAGACAGGGAGTTGAGAAGTCCATTGTATAATTGGACAAATCAGGAGGCTTTGCTTACACCGTAGTTAATCACAAGGTCGCGCGAAGTTAGTTGAAGGGATAACCCCTGGATACTCACCTAGAATTAGAGATATTTCTGTAAATTTATTAGTATTTGGGGATCTTGCTAGTACCCATACCTCTTTGAGAGGTGGTGCTTTCAAGGTTTCAGGATTTTCTACCCTACCATATGGTGATACAGACTTACGGCTGCTTGCCTGTGCATTGGTTATACAGTGGTTTATTAATTTCTTGACTTAGGTATCTCATAGGTTACTTGTAGGGGTTATTCTTCTTATACCCTGGGTCAGATAGGGGTCAGAGATCACACATCCTTTATGGAGGATTAACTCTTTGGGGGCATCTGACCGACCTGTTGTTATTCCCACGAGGGCCCATATAACTGATTATGTTACCTCCAAACTTTAGCAGGGAGTCTCAAGTCCCTCTTGGACGAGATATACCTTCTTTAGCGAGGGAGGCCACTCAACCACTTTAGCTAGTTTGCATGCATATTGGTCATTTGACATTTTGGTATGCTCTTTGACTACTAGTTGACCTTAGGAGTCTATTTTTGGTTTCATCATTATGGATAGTGGAGTTTATTTTTCTCCCTCATTCACTACTACCCACCCCATGATGCCTGCTCATTTCATGGGGACAGACCCTTCTTCTTTTTACAATGGTATGCCTTCCCCTGTGCAATCCTCTCCCTGGCCCACATATATGAGTCCTAGCATTAGATCTGGGGGCATCATGGCTCCAATGCCTACTTCTTCGTTTTATATGAGTCATGTCCCCATGGGAGGTTGGAACCTTCCCCTTTATGGATCCAATATTAGATATGCTCTTTTAGCAGCCAGTACTCAGATGGGTGCTTATCCCACTTATTACACCCCACCCATGTATCTTTCATCTTCCATGTCATTTCCTTTGAACACTTTTTCCCTTCGGATTCTAAGGCATCTGTGGCTTCTCCTCATAGCACTTCTCTTTTGATCATCTCGGTGATTCGATCGACACAATCCTCTCCCGACCTCACCCCCTTTGTCAAGGGTGAAGCTTCTCTTGCCCCCATTACTATGCATCTTATTCAACCTATAATTGAAGAAGTGGTCACACCAGTGAAATCTTTGGTCAATCCTACTCTCCCTGAAGAGAGTGATGCACCTTTTTAGTCATTTCATCAACATTCCAAATCCTCCACCTTCTGAACGAGAGAGATTTATTCTTTACCCAAATACTCTCCCTCCAAGTCTTGACGAGGTTCCCTTTGATTGGGACGACCTAATGGGGCATCCCATATCCCCACCTATGTATTTTCCATTAAGAGACATTATACGAACCATCACGTATACTATATCCTCCGTTAGCACTCTCTCCTCCTCGACTTGGAGAGATTTCGGTTTTCCCAAGCTTTTGTCAGCTATCCGTGAGATATTGACTTTCCGCAGAATACCGAGATGGGAGCCTTGGCCTCCCCCTTTACATGTTGATTAAGACAACAAAACGAGTCTTAGTTAAGATCTTTTCCGACTCGCCTAAAAACCGAAAAGACTTTCGAGTGATTTGTCCCTTTCACACTCATTAAATTGGATTTGAAAGGTCATGAGTCTTAATTAAGCTCTTTTCCAACTCGTTATCAAAAATAGAAAAGATTTCCAAGTGAACTTGTCTTTTTTCACAATCGTAAATTGGATTTGAAAAGACATCTATTTGGCACAATTTTACCCCTTTTTCACACCAAGTAGACTACAAGACATAAAAAATGATATTTTTGGCGTTAAGTTGTGATTGCATCTCATGCCTCGCTTGCAGTATTGATCTTTTAGCCAGTTCTGGCTTTGCGTTATAAACTGTTGCATAAGAAGTTTTTACATCCTCAACCAAGCAGAGCCTTGTTTATATCCTTCATAGTTTGACGCCCTATACCCTAGAGGAAACATCACCCTGAGTGTCCATCTCCTGCATGCATTTCCTTGCATTAAGCATAGGTGTGTTCCACTGCCGGAACTAGTTTTTCGTACTTGTGACACTCGTTTCCTCCTCTGTATCATAGCATTCATTTGTTATGAAAAAAAAAATATATGAGCGGGAAGGGAGTACTATATTATAATTGGTAGCAGTCATGCCGCCTTTGAACAGAGAACAAAATTATTGAGTCCTTGTGTCACCATAATTTTGGGTTTAACATGGCCTCAGGAAGCTGATCTCGTCACAGATTTCTCTCTACCAACTGGTTACTCTTCTAGTCCCTATAGAGAATGTGATTGATGACTCCTTCATATAATAGTCACATCATTGAGTCTATGTTCCCAGAGTTCACCATATGTCTCAGGCTCCTGTTCAAAGGAAGTCTATCAACCTATGTTGGCCACTCCTCAGAAATCTTGACTTTTCATGTCGACTGTACCCTTAGTTTGTCTCAGAATCACATGATACTATCATCTTATCATGCACCCTAGCCCTACTTGCATCATCGGTAGGTCACCTTGAACCCAACAATCAACATTTCATCATTGGTCGCTGACTGGGTGGTTTCCCTTATGTTCGATGACAAGACATCTATTCACACTTTGGGATTCATGCAGTTTCTTGGATTCCATTAGCCTTATTGGTGGTTTCCTTGCCTTTATCAATAGTTTTCATTATTGGCTGCTATTCAGAGGGTCTTTTTCGTATACCACTTGCATTTGGTACATGCGAAAGACACATAGGGTCGTTGGTTCGTGAACATGTTCTTCATCTGATCTCCACCAAATCATGAATCTCTTTCTTTGTTCCTCGTGCTGACTGATGAGAGATGCCTTAATGCTCTCCTTTTAGTGGTTCTCTTTCCATCGAATTCAACTCATTTATTCTAGATACAGGACCTACAGTTTTATGAGTACCTTGAGGCTTGCAGTCATTAGTGGGAGGCCCTCTCGCCATTGACAGATGGGAATACATCAATGTCTCCTCATCAATGGATTTCTCAAGTGTTCGAAACCAACTCCTTTATTCACACTTGTAGGAATGTACTCAGTGCCTTGATACCTACTTTCATTATTGGTAGGTTGTCTCGGGTTTGTTAATGATATGCCTCAATGACTGGTTATCAAACGATGTCTCATTGTGTTCGACCTCAACTCCTTTATTCACATGATGTAGACTTTCACCCTTGGTGGATAGTGTAGAAGAATTGAAGACATCACTACGTGGCCAAAACTCTCTTGAGTTGTTGCTTCACTTTCATTGGACCAACACCTATTCGACTTCAGTGATCATGGGAGATCAGATTGTACTCCATGGTATACATATATCTTCAAATTTATTTTGAGACTTGTTTCACTGGGCCTTGTTCATGACTATGACCACTTTTGGCATATAACTTCATTTATATTTTCCTATTCATAGCCACAGTCACTAATTTGGTATATTTTCCACATGGATCTGCATTGTATTCTTGGCAGCCATGTATGCAAAGTCAATGCAGATTGTAATGAGCAATCGAGTTCGTCCAGCTGGTTGTCTACCACTCCACTTCTAGGTTATTTATAATGTATTTCGGCCATCGCAGATACTCCTCTAATATCACACATTAGGGGGCATCTGTTATAGCAAGATTTTCCCCACCATTTCTATCTTGCACATAGGGCCTTTTTCCATTTACCTATGCAAACTTGTCATCCCTTTTTTATGAATCCAGAGCCAAAAATACACATTTTTCCACATATATGCACCCTATCTACTATACAACATGCATATAAGCAGGATGATCCACTACAACCAGCATACATCAGGATATGTGCCAGAAAATACAAAATGGAGTCGGGTTTCCATGTCACGACAAAAGATATCTAATCCTTGGCTTTCCACATACTGGAAACATTCTGACTCGGCCCTTCACTTGCATTTTGAAGACTATAAAAGAACAATTATGAGCTATGGAAAAGAGGAGAAAGCATTCAACTTTGAGAGAAAAGTTACTCTAGAGAAATTACTTCATATTGAGTCTGCATCCCTTTGTCCCTCAAGGCTAAACACAGTGTTCATCCCCCAATCTCTTTCCCTATTGTTGAGAGAACCTCATTGTCTCTCTTCTATAAGCTTGCCTTTGGTGGCGGATTGAATTGGTGGAGGCCCATTTGGAAGGAACTTGGTTTCTTGGTTTCAAATCGTGCCGACATGGAAGTCTGTAATGTTGTCACTTCTGCTCATCAATTATTAATAGAAATACTCCTTTCTTGTCCTATTGGTATCATGCAAATATATGATTATTATTCTTGGGCATGTTTGTAATGTTTATTAATGGATTATGTTATCTAATGTGCTAACCCCTTTATACTATCACCATGTACTTGCTATGCTTGTTTGTTAAGAACTTGTTGCAGGTATAAATATTTCGATCGAAGTTCTTAATGGTGGAACATCATCGAACGTTGGATCGAGGTAGGCTTGTTTCTTATCTTGCACATTAGTTTATATAACATACAATGGAATTGAGTTGATTTCTGCAGTCATACCTGTCTTTTGTGGTTTACCCTTGGCCACATAGATTTTCTCCCTTGTAACAGTACTACTATTGGACCCCGCACGTATATAAGAGGGCTATAGCATATGGAAAACCCTTGTATGTAGAACCCTTGAATACCTAACCTTTGGGGACGAAAACAAAAAACAAAACAGACAAGATCTATTGCTACGCAACTGTGTCTCTTGCATTCGAGTTGCCAAATCACTACACATTTATTCCTGATTAAGCATTTGGGAATTTCATCACTGCAGTATTTTTCAGACCGGAGTGTAACTCCGTAGGTGTAAAAAAATAAAAAACAAAAAAAATGGATTTATCTCTTCGCCCTTATCACATTCATACCTATCATTTTTCAGCAAAATTTTTTACTCCACCAGCCCCTTTTCGGTTCCATCATCATCATGGACCATACCCGTAACCAAGACTTGGAAGCTCGCTTCAATACCTTGCAATCTAATTTCATAGAGACCCAACAAGAAGCGAGACAACTCAGTGCCAATATTTCCACCATCAATAAAAATATGTATTCCTCCATAGCTGCCTCAATCGAGGAACTCAAAGAAGACCTCAAACAAGACATTACTACCCAGCTCGAATATGTTTCTTCGATGATCTGCACCAAGCAGCATATCCCTGCAGATCCCCCTTTATCTGAACCACCTTTTCATATTGAAGCTGAAACTTCCTCTCATTCCCATAATTGTTAGCCCCATCACTTTCAGCATGACCTACACCTTTCGTGTGTGGATGTGACCAAATTTGATGGCTCATATACAACTAGTTGGGTAACTCAAATGGAACATTATTTATCTTTGTGCGACATTACAGATGGCTTGGCCAAACTCTGGTATGGTGTTCTCCATCTATATCAAGAATGTTGGTAATGGTGGCAATGGAGAAAAATTGTCCGTCAAGGGTATGTTGCTTGGACACATTTTGTGGCAAATCTTTATGAATGCTTTGACACTGACACCAACCATTTAGGTCATTTGAAAAAGTTGAAACAATCTCGCATAGTGGAATACTTTATAATTGCTTTTGAGTGACTGGCTTTTCGTACAAAAGGCATGTCTGATGCTTTTTTTGAGAATGTTTTATCAGTGGCCTCAAGGATGATATTTGTGCCCATGTTCTCATGGATCAGCCTCAGATTTGGGTGGAGGCTACTAAAATATCTAAGGAAGCACATCAAGTTGTCTCTTCTCAAAACCGAAAACCCTCCTTTATTCCTCGCAGTAAACCAGTAAATCCCACTCCTCCTTCTACTCCACTAAAGATCCAAAATTTGACCAGGGCAGAAATGGTTGAATGCCAACTCAAAGGCATTTGTTATAATTGTGATGAAAAATATTTTCTAGGACACAAGTGTAAGGAACAAGATATTTTTATTTCCATCTCGGAGGATGCTTCGAAAGAGTATGTTGAATCTCCTCTTGTTTCTGTGTCACTTGAACCCACTGACATAACCCCTCCCTCAGACCCTCCAAAAGTAGAACTGATCATTTCCCTAAATGCTCTCACTGGCTTCTCTACTCCCCAAACCCTCAAACTAATTGGCTACATCAAGCATAGGAAGGTCATCATTATTGTTGATAGTGGAAGCACCCATAATTTTATTCATCGCCGCATTTCCCAAGAAACTAATTGCTATATATGTGTAGTCAATAATTTCCAAATAATGATTTCCAATGGCGGGTCCATGAAATGTGGCGAGCATTGTGAAAATGTGCGTCTCCAAATTGGTGACTACCACCTGAAATCTCATATGTTTTCCATCGACATGGGTGGTTGTGACATTGTGTTGGGTGCAAACTGTCTAAGGACTTTTGGTGCCATTCTCATGGATTTTAAGGAATTAAACATGTAATTCAAACAAGAGGGCCAATAATTTAACTTCCAAGGCATCACCGCTAGTTCCCCTGAGATCATTAATTCACATTGCATGGAAAAGCTGCTAAAAAAAGGTCATTCAGGCATTATTGCCCAATTCCATGCCATACAAGCAACTAAGACACCCTCTGTGTCGCGGGACCTCCAATCCATCCTCTCTAAACATCAATTGGTTTTTTCCACTCCCCACGCACTCCTTCCTTCCCATGGTGTTCATGATCATTCCATTCCACTTGTCCCTGGAAGCCTTCCTCCCAATATATGTCCATTTTGTCACCCCTTTTCCCAAAAAAATGGAATTGAGAAAATGGTTCAAGAACTACTTAACGCAGGTGTTATCCGCCCTAGTACAATCCCCTACTCTTCTTCTATGGTCATGGTCATGAAGAAAGAAGGTTCTTGGCGCATGTGTCCTGACTTCTGCACCCTAAAAAAACTCACCATTAAAGAAAAATTTCTCATTCCTGTCATTGATGACCCCTTGGATGAATTGAGTGGAGCCCAGTTCTTCACTAAACTCGATCTTCATTCTGGCTACCACCAGATCTGTATGAAAGAGGCAAAAATCCTAAGACTACAATTAGAACTTATGAGTTTTTGGTCATGCCCTTTGGCTTGTATAATGCTCCCTCCACTTTCGAAAGCCTCATGAATCATGTCTTCTGTCCTTTTCTCCATCATTTTTTCTTAGTTCACTTTGATGACATCCTCATCTATAGAAAAACCTAGACAAACCATCTTGCTCATGTGGATCGAGTTCTCCATCTACTCTCTCAGCACCAACTTTTCCTGAAACAATATAAATGTGCTTTTTGTGCCTCATAATTCGAGTACTTGGGTCATCTTTTTGGCAAGGATGACATCATGGTGGATACTAAAAAGATTGAAGGTATGCAAGACTGGCCTCACCCAAAGACTCTCAAAATATTGCATGGATTTCTGGGCTTAACAGGTTATTATCGCAAGTTTGTTAAGAATTATGGAAAGATTGTGGTACCTCTCACTGCACTCCTTAAAAATAATTATTTCACTTGGACTCTAGCAAATGATTAGGCTTTTCAAACCTTGAAGATGGCCATGTGCACCACTCCATTCCCAACCCTTCCTGATTTCACAAAGACCTTTGTCCTGAAATGTGATGCTTCAGGGAAAGAAATTGGCGTTGTCCTTATGCAAGAGGGTCGGCCTTTGGCCTTTACTAGCAAACAACTGTCTGAACGAAATTTGGGCAAATCAATCTATGAAAAGGAAATGTTGGCTATTCTGCATGTCGTTGATCTTTGGCGCCCTTATCTATTGGGAAATGCTTCCAAATTAAGACAGATCATCAAAGCCTCAAATATTTTCTGGAACAACGCATTTCCTCCCTAGAGAAACAAAAATGGGTGACTAAGCTCTTTGGATATGATTACGAGATCATTTACAAGAAAGGAAAACACAATGTGGTTGTGGATGCACTTTCCCAAAAATATGAAGATGAAGGGTCCCTTTTTTCTCTCTCCTTCATTGTACCAGATTGGCTCCAAGCCGTTCGCCAGGAATGGCTACATGATCCCAAAAGTTTGCATCTGATACAACAATTGCAGTCCAATTCTCCAATTTCCCCAAGGTACTCTTGGCTCCATGATGAGCTTTGATACAAAGGCCATTTTTATTTAAGTAAATAGTCAAAACTTAAATCCAGGGTACTTTCTGAGCTTCATGCTACACCCACAACTGGGCACTTCGGGTTTACCAAAACCTATGACAGGGTCAAATGTTCTTTTTTTTGGGATGGTATGAAACAAAAAATTCATAATTTTGTGGATGAATGTGATGTGTGTCAACACACAAGGGTGAAATAGTCAAATCTACTGGCACACTATAACCACTTCTGATTCCACCTTCTATTTGGTGGGATATCTCTATGGATTTTATTGTAGGATTACCTAAATCGAGCAATAAATCAATCATCATGGTGGTAGTTGATCATCTTTCCAAGTATGCTCATTTATGTTCTCTTCAACACCCATTTACAACATCCATTGGGGCTCAACGTTTCATGGATTAGGTCTTCAAGCTTTATGGCATGCCACATTCTGTTGTTCTTTATCGTGACCCAACTTTCACCAGCAATTTTTGGAAATAATTTTTCAAGTTACAAGGCACCCAATTTCATCTTAGCATAGCTTATCGTCCCCACACTGATGGTCAAACTAAAGTTGTCAACAAGTGTTTGGAAACATATTTGAGGTTTTTTGCATTAGAAAAGAAAAATCAGTGGGCTCAATAGTTACCACTAGCTGAATGGTGGTATAAGACTTCATACCATACAACTACCCTCATGACTCCTTTTGAAGCGATATATGGAAAAAATCTACCTTCAATGCTCTCATATTTACCAGGTTTCTCGAAGGTCCAGGTGGTTGACCAAATGCTTACAGTTCGAGAGGCTATTCTTCATATCCTCAAAGAGAATTTGGTCATGTCCCATGATCGCATGAAGCAACAAGAAGATCAAGGTCTCTCTAAACGTCAATTTGCAGAAGGATATCAGGTGTTTCTTCAACTACAACCTTACAAACAAAATTCCCTCAAGGCTAACCATTGTCAGAAACTGGCACCCAAATTTTATCGTCCTCATACTGTTCTCAAGCGTGTGGGACATGTAGCCTATTAATTATCTTTTCCCATTCATTCTAAGCTACATCCTATTTTTCATGTTTCCTTCTTAAAGAAGGTGATTGGAACTAAAACTCAAACTAACCTTCCCAAGTTGGACAAAGAAGGCTCCATTTGGCTACAACCACAAGCAGTTTTGGACTAGCATGAGCATTGTCTGCATCAGCAAACCATCAAGGAAGTGTTAATCCAATAGAAATATACAACCCCGATAGATGCCACTTGGGAACCAACTACCACTCTGCAACATTTTCCACATCTCAAGCCTTGAGGACAAGGTTTTTTTTAAGGGGGAAGACATGTTAGGGACCTAACCCCTCATGTAGGTAGAATAATATATTCTGATGTAATAAAGATCAATATTAATAAGGCCTAGAAATAAGGAATAATAAGTTGAATGTAAGAAGACCTACTAGAATCTTCCACTTCTAGAAGGATCTTCCTCTAGATGGTCTTTTGATAAACATATTTAGTATAAATATGAGTCAAGGGTATGATAACTTTGTCTTGGATATTATTGTAATAGATCTCTACTCTACTGGAGGTTGCCCCCTCGAAGAGGCAAGTGAACATTGCTCTTAGTAATCTAAGTTCTCTTTATGGTGTTATTCTGGTATCATTTTAGTATTATTATGGTGTTGTTCTGGTTATATTTTTGCTCATCTGCCATTTCTAGCATTTTATTTTTGTTCTGCATACTTTATATTACAACCTCTCACCGGTATTAGGTATCCCAGTGGTTGTTGCAATAGAGGCCTCAGATACCTCAAACTCAATATTTCCCACCTTAGTCTTAATTCCATCAAAGTGTAATGCAAATTGCTTTTCTACTTCAAGGTGTCCCCTCTGCATGTTTTGGTAAAAAGAGAGGCAACCAACCCTTTGGAAAACCTCCCTCACCATTGGCTCATAATAAAAGAGGTGCATGTCAGAAGGTTTAGTCATGACCACACTCCCTCCCTTGTGAGACTTCTTCCTTTGAGGTGTTTCCATGGATATAAACAGGGGATCAAAGGCTGTGATGTAATGATGGGTAAAGGAACCAAATAGAGGCAAATATCAATGAGAATTGATAGTGGCTAATGGTTTCTCTCTCAAGAATTTTCCTCCAACTCACTTTGGACTAACAATAGATTGGTCTGATGGATTTTCTTTTATAAAAGAGAGAAAGGAACTCTGAAGAAAGGTATGCATGGATGCACTGCTCATTTTTATGCCACCATACAACAGTCATCAAAACTTTAAAAGGTAAGGATTGTTATTCTCCTCACTGTCAACATATTTTGAGATAAAACGAAGGATGACACAGTGAATAAAGAGGTTAATGCATAGATATTTGTGAATACAGAAGATGGCACTGACAAATCCAAGTAAAAAACAACACTGATACAGGGGATCTGTAGCATAGTTTTAGCAACGACTTTCTGTAGAGTAGTATGGACACAAGGGCCAAGTGAATGAATGGGCATTCAAGATTCAGAAGCAAAATGGCTTGACCTATAGAATAGGTGAAATTCATTTGGCAAATGGTTGTGAATTATGTGGAAGAAGAGCTACAAATGCAAATTGATGAAAGAGGATGTAGTCTACAGTGCCAGACGTTACCAAAAGCTAAGGCAGGGGTATCTTAAGACTTTCCCATGCAGTTGAAAGGTCTCACAGAATAATTGGAGATTGTTTTTGATAATGGAGGATCAGCAACAAGATATGGAACTGCTACATCCACCTCAACCTCCAATTTAAATTTGACAGTCGATCCCATAGCGCAATCTGCAGCTGGTCTAAACTAGTGATTTCAGCAACGTCGAGTCTAGGAGAAAAATTCAAATTGATAAACAGTTAGCAAGCTCATAAATGATCAAATCTCGATATTCCTTCTTAAAGAAAAGGGCACTGAAAACCATGGAAATCATGACATCAGCTGATTATGGCTAATTATGGTAAAGGAGCATGGGACAAAGGTGCTCTACAGAAACTCCTAGTGAGTTGGTAGAGCCCTTTTCAAAATTTGATTTGACCCCCTTAACAGAAACAGGGACAACATGGAAAGGATAAAGAGCATGAGTGGATGGACTGATATGTCAATTTATTAGGATCATGGGGTCAATTATGCTTGGTGTCAAGTCAAAAGGTGAGTCAAAGACATGAACCATAAAATGAACCTAGGCTAAAATTTGTGTGTGGGCCAAAAGTGAGCCAAAACCCAAGTATTTATTTGTTTATACTAACCTAAGAAAATCAAAAAAAGAAAAAATTAAGCAAACCTAAAGACTAAAGGATAAGAATTAAAACCTAATGGATAAAAGACCCAAGGCAACTTCATGTGATAACAGATGGGTCTGATAAAAAGATGTGTGCTGGTATAAACCAGTTGATAAAAGGGGAAATCTTAACTATTGAAGAAGGGTGAGCTTGGGATAACCCTTGTGCTCAAGAATGCACAAAAATATTTTCACACCTTTGACAATCCTAGTACTAATACATTAACTTGCTGGTATTTCAATTATTGATTGAGATACAATTATCAAAAGAAAACATACATGCAATAAAATGATGGAAAGAAAAATAGTTTCCTTAGCTCTAATCATTAATCACACATTAACACAACGATTTTCTTTCCATCATTAAGAACAAGAACTTCAAAAAAATATTGAATCGGCTAACTTATCAATAGATTCTGAAACTCTTACTCATTTAAACATCCATTCATGAAACAAAGTCGGAAGTAGTTTCTCCTCAAATCCAATCACACATGCCTTTGATGAAAAATAAAATTTTGTCTCTGGTCCTAAACAAGACTTCTCAATTAAGGTAGTTCGAAAATATTTCTTTACAATTCCAAAAATGAGGGTGTTCAACCAAAACCATCGACCATTCTAAAAGGGGGATCCTCTTATTTATAACAAATCACTGACTAAAAATACTATCAAAGGTGCAAGCTAAGTAAAACAAAACATCGCCACATGGTGCTTCCATCTATCTATCTTCTAAGAGTCATTGAATGGTTTCACTAAAGTGGATGAATCTTCTCATACTCTGACCATTTTATGAACAGTTCCTCACATGTGTTGGCATACGAGAATCTATGTTGGTCCATCGAGGTCGAAAGGATCTCCTTTACTTCTACTACCCATGCCCGATACTTGACTATTTTAACACTTAATTATTGTAATATTGTTCGAGCCTTGATCGGGTGCTTCATGAACTGTTGTAATTGACCTGATGCCATGTTTTCCACCTTTTCTATCTCGCAGTCCATGCCAGGTCTTATTTTGCATGTTGTTTGACTATGTCATGCAAGTCGACAAAGTCCTCGGGTGAGACGAATTCTAGGAGACCGATGTCTCTCATCTCTCGATTGATCTTGACCCAACTCCTTTCGCAATCGACCCATTTTTCTTGAATATTTCGTTGGGGTTCTTGGGCCATTTTAACCCAGTATTCGGCCACCTTTCTTATCCAATCTATGTTGTTGTCCCTTAGCACCCGAATGTTTTTCTCTTCAACGTCTCGACCCTTTTGAACCGCGTTGATGTAATCAATTATTTCCACTGCTTGGTGGGCCTTCTCGTACCATCTTTCCACATATTTGCAGGTCGTTAGCGCCATAAGGGTGTCTTCTTGGAAGTTGGCTATCCCTGCAGTGAAAAGGTTTCGTTCATTCATGAATTTGATATAGGCATATTGGAACTCACCTCTCAAAAACACCGTGGCCTGTGTGGAGTCTTGATAGTATTTTTCCAAATGGCACATATGCTCCAACTCCTTTAACGCAGTGACCAATTCCTCTTCATATTTCCTCGCTCTATCCAAGGTGGCATCTATGATAGCCATCCCTGTACTGATAAGATTAGACGCCTTGGCGTGCTCTATGTTGATCAATTTCTCCTTTGTAGTGATGAGGATCAAACTATCCAACGTAAGCCTTTTATTATTAGTGGTTTTCTTCATTATGGATTTCCTCTTTCGGTCATAGGCGATTTCTTGTATATTGACAACCTCATCAACAGGTTTGGGGATTTGTTGTTCTCCCCAAGTTAGAGTATTTCCCAAGCTCCCGACTGTGTATATATGTTCAAGGATGGGTTCCCGAGCCTTTTCTATATGTCTCGATGGCCCAAACTCTAGTTGTTTCTCATTAGGTGGTAAGTCACCAGCCAAAACTGAAGAATCAGGGGCAAGTTCAGTACTTACTTGATGATCAGTTGTTGAAATGTTGATTTCCTGTTATGTAAGTTCTTCTTCTCATTAACCTGATCCTATCTCATCCCTAGATATTTCCATTGGGGTTCCCAGTATGTCTAGTGGCTCGGTGTCTAAGGAACTTTCTACCTCATGCTCGATCTACAGACGGCTCAAAATTGGAGCATCGGGACTCGGGGTGGATGCGCTCTCAGTTTATTTCTCCTCTATAATATGCACTAGAGTGACCAAGGACACCTCTGAACTATCCTCATCATTGTATATGGATATCAAATAGAGAAAGGGATTTGATACACATGTTCTCTCTGATGTCCTCGCTATCTTGGGCTAGGTTGACATTTCCCCTGGTGATCTAATCTGTGGTGGTGGCACTTCAGGGTTTTCTGACCCAGTGATTTATTTAAGCTACATCGGCTCTAGGCCACTTGGTTCTCCTTGGATTTCAATTGGGTCATCAACAAGAATCCTCATCATTTCTATTAGATCAAGGTCAATTTGCAATTTATCAATGATTCTATGTGCCCCTTCTAGTAAGAACAATACCCTTTTTTGTGCCTATGTTGTCTCTACCACTCTGATTTCTTCCCTGGCTCTGAGGGCCTCTTAAGTTGACAGATCTATTGTTTCCACCTATTCATCCATGCTCATGGCCTTGAACCTAGTCATGTTTGGGTTGTCCATCCTCTGCACCACCTCTCCCCAGTCCTAGGCACATTCTGTGAAAATTATGTCCCCAACCTTATCATGAGCATACAACCAACAAGATGATACTTGTGAAGCATGTTTGAAAACCATACCTTTAGGGTCGTACTTGCGGAATCATCATGTCGAGAACCTGGATTAAATTTGGCTAAGCCCTTTTTGTTTGGCTTGAGCAGTATCCTTCACCATATAGAACCCCACATGGAAATCGTAGGGTATGAAAGCTTGCTTCTTGTCCTTGACTAATGTGGTGTTGTAGCCCTGCAGGATAGTCTGATAGCATATTTATCCCACAAGGATATGGTCTGGGACATGAGAATGTAGGAGATGTGGTGCTCTGGTGGCCCTGAACAACCTGATGTAGGTTGAGCGTTCGTCTAAATACCAATGGCCTACCTTTGCTACCATTTTCTTGGCTGCTGTAGATAATCTTGGGCATTCCTTCTTGAAAATAATAACATGAATACAGGCAATGAATTAATTGTAAATGAGTGTGTAATATTTCTTGCACATGTTCTCCCATAGTATATTGAATTAGATGTGGATTAGGAGCTCCATAACATGTCAGCTTAAATTTATGTCGGTGAAGACATTCCTTGTGCACATGACATCGAACAGGTACGAGGCCATGTAGAAAGTGGGTGCCTCCCCTTCTTTTGATGTTTGAGCCTATTGTACACAAATGATTAATTGTTTTGAGATTATTTCTCCCCAGTTAAAGCTGCTTCCGAGGATTGCCACTGTGTATGTCAATGAAATCCATGCTTTCGAAAACTTGGAACATTCATTTTCTCCATATAACCAACATATGAGAGCTATCAAATATATGTATGGATCTCTTAGGTTAATTTTCCCATACCAACCATTGATTCGGTTACTGAAATTATTTTCTTCCTTCCACCATGATGCCATCAACCGACTAGTGTCATGGAATTCATAGAACTTCACCATGAAGTCCATGATGAGTCGCTCTTTTGGGTCCCTGAGCTTCTAGTTTTTCTAGACTTCTGTCGAGAGGAAAACTCCAACACATGTTCCATTCTCATCATTGATCAAGCACTTCATCCTGTATGTATGGTCGATGATCCATTTCATAACCTCTATGCAAGGGAAAATCAAGGTTTTGCTTGCCACCATGTGTAAATATGACCCTCGGGTGTTTGGGAACACCTGTTCATCGAGTACCCTCACGTCTGGGTCACTGTGTGGGATATACTCTGGTTATTCTTCTAGGATAATTTTGTTGAAGAGATCCCCCCACTGTGGGAGAATTAATTTGGATCTGGTGCTTGCTTCTGTATCACCAAAGGCTGGAGGCTGGACAAAAGATTTCTTTGTTGATGTTTTAATGACAGGCTCCACCCTAGGAGAATAATCCAACTACCTCGCGATCCCCAGAGAGGAACCTTCGCATGTTTCAGCTTATTTTAGTTTGGGTGCCCTCAGAGAGTGTTTGGTGGTTGGCTTTCTCAGTGACATCTTACCTACAGCTAGAACATATTTTAGAGATTGTGAAAGAAAACCAGATGCATATATTACGAACAACAAATTGACAAATTTGAATACATACCTTTTCAGCTTGTTAAACTTGGTTTTGATAATCAGAGGGTCGGTATAGTCTCAAAACATTCACTTGTATCCTTCAGATGGTATGGAATTCAACTTGTGTGTAGAATGAAATCATTCAAAACCTTTCTAGAGATTTAAACAAGAATGAATTTACCTTGTCGCATCAACCATTCAGGGTTATGAGTGTAATTTCATTAAATCTACTGCCAGATCTTCAAAGATGTTTAAACTTAAATTCATCATTGGTTGACGGCGCAGGAGTGGGTGGTAATGTGGTCCGACGATTTCAAATTGTTTTTGTCTAATCAAAGCACGAGGTAGAAACAAATGAGGGATTGGGCATTAAATGGTCTATTAAATGTCTAAATCTGATCATATCTTATAACGTAAACATTCCATCGTTTCGCTAGTTTAGTTGGTAGATCAGGGGTTGAGATTATGCTTCAAATGCTTTCAATGATATCTTCTTGAAAAATCTCCAACGTTGATCGACCTTTCCGTATAGAGTTGACATGGCAAAGCTACCTAGGAGGTGTGACTAAGACCCAAGGAACCTAAAAAATGGCTTGGGAAGAAACTAGGTTGTATGACCCCCTTATGTGGTAAGGACACATGGCATGAGACCGATGAATTAATTTGCTCGTGTTAATCATAATCATGAATTTATTTAAGCTATACATTATAAAACCCAATCCTATATTTTTGACACTAAAAAGTATCAAGGATCGACGATCGATGATAAACCTACTCAAGTGCTCGCACATCGACTCTCTCGACAAAGTCTCGATGTCGAAAATGTGTCAGGGATCATAGATTAGCAATATGATTGTCATGGACAAATGTTTGTTTTAACGTTTATGGATTTCTTTGACCCCGATAAAGCACATCGATCATCGACTATCGACAATTTATTTGCGTCCTTTGTTAATGTCTATTCTTCCCGTATTTTTTTGATGCCAAAGGAAATTGACTATCTCTTGAAACTTTTTGTGAATAACTTACACAAACCAACTCCACCTTCTGCTGATGTCGATGGGTATTGACACTCGGTGACTGTTGTAATTGTGTGGTTCCTTTACTTGCTTTAATCTTTTTTTGACTCCGCACCTGAGTGCATTAGGTGCAGTGTTAGCTGTCGAATCTTAATTTGGGTTTCAAGTTCTTTTAGACATGAGGTTTCACAAGTTCAAACAAACGTGACTTGATGATAAGATTCATGAAAAAAAAACAAATATAAACCACTTCCCAAAGTGAAATCGATTCAGATAGTGAAGAAAACAAGTGGTACCCAAAAAGTGATAAAATTTCATAAGGATTTTAGGGTGTGTTGAATGCTCAACAAATGGTAACTTACTGGGATAAAGCAGAATCTATGTTACTTCCTCGGGCTTAGCTTATGCATAAGTTGGTTAAGAACTTGACTGGTTTGTTTTTATCAGAGTCTCTTCTATCCTTGTGTTTGCAATTCCCTCGGTTGGTGAATCTGGGCTTGCCTATGGGGTTTCAGGATTTATTCCACCTTCGTTCCCTTTAACCATGACCCACACCCCCTTTTGACAAGAGTCGAGTAAATAATTCACTGGCACCAGGCATTTTAGTTATCATCGTTCACTTTTTGCCGTGTTGTTCCACTGCCATTGAGCGTCCATAGCCCCAACGGAGCCACCCCAACGTCATAGACCTTGCTCTGTTTCTAGTGAGCGTCCATATCCCCATCATATTTATCTACATACCCTCTCCTACTTTTCACTCATTTGATATAATTGATTTATTTTCATCAGAGATGCCCTTAGTGAGTGGAAGAGAAGGACATATGTTATCTGCAATATGAGATGGTTAAGGTGAAGTTTTTCTAGCTATGTCTTGAGGTACATGTGGTCCTTTCTAGCTTACCATCCTTCCCTTTAGGTTTTACCAGACCACCGGGCGGACACTTCATCACTTACCAAGGTTGTTTATTTGCAAAGGTTAGATGCATAACTCCTTTAAGACAATAACAATTCACCCAACATTTCTTGTGTTGTATGTAAGCATGAGTCATTAATAGAGTTTTCTACATTGTATTGATTAAGATCAACCAATGCCTTGTGGAACACAACTTCAAAGCACAAACAATACGACAAAAGGAAAATAAAAACAAAAATAAAGGACTCCGCAATCAACCTAAAACAAAATAACATGAAAACACAAACTTTTTTTTTAAACAAAAATATTGTTCTAGGGCTTGGCCATTTATTGGGAGGGCGTCAGGTTCCCCCCTCATATTTTGAAACCAATACGTGTCTGCCCCAAGTTTATCGGCTACCTAAAAAGTTCCAAGCCATAGATTCTGAAGCTTAGAATGTTTTCCCTTGGGCTCATTCGCTCTGTCCCATTTCAGGACTAAGTTTCCTACGTCAAAATTCTTCTCTTTGGCCTTATGCTTGTCAAACCACCTTTTAACTATCTGCTGATGAGCAATGAACTTTGATTTTTCTTTCTCCCTTTCTTCTTCCAACATGAGAAGGGTATCAATTCTTTGTTGAATAATTGATGAGGGTTGTCCTCTAAAACCCTGAGCAAGCTAAAGAGATGGAATATATAGCCCATTCAGGAGAATGGCCTCTTGTCTGTATACCAGAAAGTATGGGGGATTCCCTATAGCTTCCTTGGGTGTTACTCTATCGGCCCATAATACATTATAAAGTTAACTATGCCAATTCCAATGGTTGTCTGCAACTGTTTTCTTTAATATGCTCACTAGGTTCTTATTGATTGATTATGCCACTCCATCCCCATGCGGATAGTCGTTTGCAGAGTATCTGATTATGATTCCTTTGTCTAGAGAAAACTTTGTTAATAGGGTGGAATAAAAGTAAGCAGCATTATCAAAAACAAGAACATAAGGCATACCAAACCTTGTGATCATTTGTTGTTCTATGAATTGGATTACCACCTTTTCTTTTACATGACTCATAGGGATGACCTCTGCCCATTTCGTGACATAGTCCATGGCAGTTAGTATGCATTTATTTTTCTTTGAAGAACTTGGTGTACTTTCTCCTATGACATATAACTCTCATTGCTTGAATGTTCTGGAGACGACCACAAATTGGAGTGGGACAACTGTTCTCTTTTCCCTCCCCGCACTCATTTGACAAGTTTTATAGTTCCTAGCGTATGTGTGAGCGTCTCTAAACAGAGTAGGCCAATAATAGTTGTCTCTCAGTATCTTGTGAGCAGTTGTATTCCCTGTGAAGTGTCCACCTATAGGACCATCATGGAGCTCCTTTATAACTTTGTCTGCGTCTTCATGTTAGACACATCTTAAAAGTACCCCATAATAATTAACACA
>JASDQU010013973.1:156901-172085 GCA_032191745.1 Picea mariana | reverse complement strand
ATGATGAATCAGGATGTTAGATCTGACATAGGTGAACATGATTAGTGCTTGAATCTGCTAGATCTGATCCAATTCTTTATGCTAAGTGCTTAAATACATTAGATCTGGGTGAATGCTACAATGCTTTGTTTTATCTGCGAAGTAGAAATTGGTTAAATAATAATGAACTAACGGTGCTAAGTTCTTTATTAAGTATTGTAATCACATATCTGTGTCCCAGCTAAGGTTGCAGACACCTAAGTTCTGCAACCACCCCTGCCTCTACCTTGGGTGAGACTTCATCTTCTTTGCAGGTGTTGTCGAAAGGGTCGGTAGTTAGGGTTTTGTTGGTGCGTTGTTGTAGTGTTAAACCTTGGCCTGCCCCTGTGCCAACAAATGGTTCCGTTGCCGGGACCTGAAACTGTGATTGCTGGGAACCGAGGAAGAATAAGCTCTATGCAAATATCCGACCTGACATTGTGAAATCTTTGTGTGTAGATCTGTTGCTCTAGTGCACAGTACTCTACCTAGTTTGACAAGCTCTGTGATAAGTAAAAGAAGTTCGATCTAAAGAAAAGAGGTAAGATCTAAAAGCTTCGTGCTCTGAGAAAGGAAAAAGTGATAAGTTTTGAATAAAAGAGGTAAGATCTGAAAGCTTTGTGCTCTGATAAAGGTAAGAATATTGAAAAGTTCTAGATCTGAAAGCTTTGTGCTCTATAGAAGTTTGATAAGTGGAAATTTTTGTTTCGACAGTATGGAACTAGGTATGTATGATAGATTCTATCCTAGCTTGAAAACTAGGGTATTAATAGATGAAAGGAGATTTGATGTGAGTAGATTTGTTAAGAATAGTGAAAAGTATGTTATACCTATACATAGAAAGAATGTTTGGACTAATAAGTGTATGCAAGACCCTAGAAAGAAATGCTTGCAGGTTAGCTACCATGATCCTAGAGTGCAGTACAGGAAAGGCTGGGGATCATTTAAAATAAAGAGAGGATTAACCCTCTATTACAGTTGCAGAAAACTGGGACGTCTTGCTAAGGAATGCCCTGGGAGAAGACCTAGTTGTCTTTGTTGTAATGCTATGAACCATGAAGTATTGGATTTCCCTAGAATGATTGCTAATCTTGAAGAAATGAATATGAACCAAGAAAATGCTAAGGAAGGTCCAGAAACTAAGATTATGAAAGAATCCCAGAAATAATCAGAGAAAGCATTGCTACATATGAAAGAAACCCTGAAAGACCACCGACATGTCAGATTATCAGATATCTTCAAAGAAAAAGAATGCCTTGAAGCAAGAATAGGAGACTTCGACATTGATTGTGTTCTAGATGAGGAAACACAGGTGAATATTATGGCAGAGAGAACTTGGGAAGCTATAGGGAGGCCTGCTATGATTCCTTCATTAGGAGGGATAGGACTATTCAAGGGAAAGTTGATAAACCTATGTGGAAAGCTCACCCGGATACCTATGAATGCCAATGGAACTTCAACAGGGGAAGATTTTGAGAATATTAGATTTATTGAGAACAGTGCCCCATTTACCATGATATTAGGAAAACCTCGGATTGAAAGAGATCATGCCAAAAGGCAAGACTAAGAAGAAGTTTTAGAGCAGAAAAAGCAAGAGTTAAAAGAATTCACGACTAGGAGTATCACACACTTGATTGAAGAACAAAAGAATAGATCAAAGCTATTTAGCACCAGAGACCCAGATGTCAAAGTTGCAAGAACACTAGAAAAACCATAGAATATTGAAGTACCCATTCCAAATAAGGAAGAAGGATCACCCTCGAATCTTAGGAAAGAATCTCAACATCGCAAAGTACCTATGCCAAAAGAAGATACAAATCAGAATGGAAAGATGCATATCGAGACAAAGCTCACTGGGAAGAAGGATAGAAAGATAATTAAGAAGAGATCTAAGATCGACAAGTTGCAGAAGGTTCCAGAGGAAACCTCGCGGAAGGGAAATTTGCAAAATTGGAGCTTCGTCAAGATATCAAAACAAGGACACATGGCACTTTGCCATGACGAAGAAATATAATCGTTGAGGACATTATAAATGTTATACCAACGCACCGAATAGGAAGAAAGACATTTATGGATAGACAACTCGCCATCCGACCATTGGGACTGCACCATAATGGACATAACATAGTTAATAAAGGCTTCATACCCGTTGCAAGCGACCCGTTGCCAAGTTACCTATTTATCCCATCGCGCCATGCACTACGAACACTTTTTCCAATCATGAATTTGAGCCCGCAGACTAAGTTGATTTTACAAAATGGTCATTGTGTTATTGCCTTCTATCTTATTGCAGTGTCTAAGTTACCTTCTGAACCCGAGATTGTTAACCCCAAGTGTGTATGTCGGACAAGTTGAGTGCTGCCAAGAAATTTGTTGAAGAAGTTCTGATTGAACTCATGCCTGAAAGAGTCATGTCAATGTCTACAGGTGTACAAGCATCGTCGACGAGAGGACTGCCAGCCTCTTTGTCCACTTCTCATGAAGCCAAACCATCCCGACCATCAGATGAAAAGCGAACCAAGCACGGGGATGATCTAGCAAATGCCAAATTGATCTCGAGTATATTACCTTCCTATATTCCACCTCTGAGCGACACAGTAAATTGAGAAAGTGTGCCCAGAGATTTCAAATACACCTTGGTTATGGCGTACCTCTCGAAGGGGATACGCGTAGTACGAGAAGACCAAGATAAGATTGCAACGTTTAAGTTTAGCGACTTCAAACTTGGAGATCACAAAGTCTATAACATGCTTGCCCCACATAACTATCTGACTAGAACTAAGGGGAAGAATTCAAAGATAATCCCCCAGTTGTGGACTATGAACCTCGCAGAATCCACCTTATTGAACATCATGAAGATTCCTCACTTTAGACGACACCAGGAGGTGAATGCATGTGTCAAGATATTGTTGTCTTGTTACCATGGAAGTTATTTGTGGATAAACCACTGTATAATGGTTGATCTGACACTGATCAATCTAATCACAGGCTTGAGTATGCAAGGACCTGATCCATAGGATTTTTACCCCGGAAAAGCCATGGATCGGGCTCTAGCACAAAAGATCAAGGACACTTATGGCGATGTCGAGAAGGGCACGCGAGGCTACAAGGTAGCTTCTATCCAGAGTGGCATAGTGTGCCTCGCTTGTCAGTTGATTGCAAGGAAGTTAGTATGAAAGAACCACCCTACCCAAGTCATTGGTTTTGTAGTCGACCTCGCAGGGAAGTGCGCAGAAGGCCTTCAGATGAACTGGGTGAAGTATCTGGTGAACAAGTTGGAGCTTGACTACAAAGAAGCATAAGATCAAGGATACAAATTTCATTTCAGTTGGCTCTTGATCCTTATAGCTTTTATTGTCTGGGAGATGCCGGAAGGTATGACCTTCCTAGACATCGAGCCTTTTGAACCACTGGCCGTGAAGTTCAGTACATTGTGGTACTCAAGTGAGATGAATAAACATTGGCAGTCAAATGTTGTTTTCCATACCTACTACAATCAGCTGAAGATAGCCATATAGTCGGAGCCTCGCATGACTCTGAACACTCTACATCGGTTCTATCCTTTGATGAAGTTCAGCGTGGATCAAAATTTTATTTACATCATAGCGCACGCCGACGAACACAAGCAACAACTTCAATCCTACTATAAGCTGACAAAGGAGGACTTGGAGGAGATCACAAAGGACTAATCGATGGACCTCCTTATTCCAGCAGACCTTGTGGAGATATTTGACATCGACAGCCAAAAAACTGCGCAAGATACACCTGGACCTAGCGGAACAAAGAAGACCGAAGAAGTCCAAGAGACAAGAAAAGGCATCCGTGAACACTGCGTCCATATCACCAGAGCAAGGAGGTGATGTTGAAGAGTTAAATGAAAAAGAGGTCGAATAGAAGCAAGGAGACGAGGTTGACCCCCTGAAGAAGAGGAAAGGTTCACCTTTGAAACCTTCCTCCCGGAAGAAAGTGAAGCCCACCATGACTAAGATGCAGACCGTCCTCACCTCCAATGACTTCAACTTCCTCATAGAAGCATTGCAAAATGCTTCATTGGAAATAGTAGAGAAAAAATAAGCAAAGAAAGAAGAGATGTATGATCGAATTGAGACTGAACTTTGAGGGGTACAACAGGCCCTACAGTCCAGCCCCACAGTCTCCACTTTGTTGGGAGAACCAAAATTGGGAGATGAGCCAGCTCAATTCCACTGCTTAGCCAATACAGTCGAAGTTCGCCTTCGACGAGCACAGGAAGAAACAATGCAAGCCACCCAGGCTTTGACACAAGTACAAGGAGTACTCGTCGAGCAACGCAGTGCTACAGAACAAGAAAATATTTCTCTCCAAGTGAATTTTGATGAAGAAAAAGCACAACTATAGCAAGAAAAGGAACAGTTTCTCGCGGAGAAACTCGAAGTAAAAGAAGCAGTCAACAAAGAACTTCGCTCTGTGACAGTTGTGGAAATCAAGGCAGAAGATCAAGTTTCACAGCAGGTGAACCAGCTTGCAGAAGCCATCCAACAACTACATCAACGCATAGCATATTTGGAGCTACGCATTGTACCTTAGACCCCACAATATGTAAGAAACCAAAGAGAAGCAAAAACTCGGAGCGCAGTTGAAAGGGTAAAGGCTCTTACCCTGGAATGCAAGAATCTTACTGATCATAGTGCCTAGACCTATGAACAACTCACGGAGAACCCAGAATTTAAGGCAATGGAGTCACAACTCCAAGAGGTGAAGTATCAATTCGAAATTATATAGGTGCAATTGAAGTCCCTATCAGTTGTGGAAAGAATGAAGTGCTCCCAAGAGTAGCGGACCGTCCAACAACAAATCCATACTATCTAGAGCAGAGTTATGGAAGTAACTTAGAGGCTCCAAACCATACAAGACAAGGCCTATCAAGTGTTTATAGAGGTAGAAGGCCAAGGGGTAGAGCTAGAGCAGGTTGCCACTACAGCTGAACAATGTCTAGAAGGAACTATCAACGATGCAGTCATCCAAGAGTTCGCTGAGCAGGAGGTTGTAGCACAGCAGCAAGTCGAAGCATCTCGATCCAATCTCGAGGCATTCAAAGAAGAACTAGTCAGACCAGAGTGACTCAGGATGAGTCACAGGTGAGAGTTGGGGGCCTGCTGGCCCTTGACCAAGTTTTGGGGAGATCCTTGGTCAAGTTGATATATTTTGGGACTTCGACAGCCGGTCGAAGACGGAGTGCAAGACGAAGCAGAGATCACGGTATCTCGGCCCCTTTTTGGGTCCTTTTTGGGATTTGGGAATATTTAATGGGAATGGGATGTTGGCCCACGGGTTTACCCATGTTTAGGCCTATTTTATAAAGTATAAATAGATGTCTATGCAATGTAAGGGGAATGGGAATCTATCTAATGTAAGGTTGATAAGCTAACTGCTAAGTGAAAGTATGGTTTGTAGATGGTCTATGCATACTGTGAGTACTTATAGAGCTAAGTGAAAGTGGTTGTAACTAACTGTGAAAGGCTTTGTATTAGACCTAGCTCAGGGAAGGAGGATCTGACGAGGTGTGCGCAAATCTGCTGTCCTATGCAGAGTAGAGTTTTTGTGGCTCTATGCATGTAGATGACTAATTGAAGCTAATAAAGAAGAAGAGTTGGTGGGCGTAGCCCCAGGGTGGGGGTGAACCACGTAAATACTGTGTTATTCTACTCTGTGTGATGTTTTGATATATTTATGTGTTATTTTATAAGTGCTTGATATAGATAGATAGATAGATCTGCTTATTCTTTGTGCTTATGATGAATTAGGATGATAGATGTGATATAGGTGAATGTGCTTAGTTCTTGAATCTGCTAGATCTGATCCAGTTCTTTATGCTAAGTGCTTAAATACATTAGATCTGGGTGAATGTTTCAATGCTCAGTTTTATCTGTGAAGTAGACATTGGTTAAATAATAACGAACTGACGGTGCTATGTGATTTATTAAGTAATGTAATCACAGATCTGTGTCCCAGCTAAAGTTGCAGACACCTGAGTCCTACAACCACCCCTGCCTCTACCTCAGGTGAGAATTCATCTGCTTCGCAGGTGTTTCCAAAAGGGTCGGTAGTTAGGGTTTTTTTGGTACATTGTTGTAGCGTTGAACCCTAGGTCTTCCTCTCTGCCAACAATGACTTAGTGGGTGAAAGAAGAATCTATGTTCCTTCCCCAGGCTTAGCTGATGCAGAAGTTGGTTAAGAACTTAACTGGTTTGATTTTATTAGAGTGTATTCTATCCTTGCGTTTGTGATTCCCCTAGTTGGATAATCTGGGCCTGCATGTGGGGTTTCAACCTTTATCCCACCTTCGTTCCCTTTAACCATAACCCATACTCCATTTTGACAAGAGTCGAGTAAAGTATTCACTCGCACCAGGCCTTTAATTATCATCATTCACTTGTTGCGATGTTGCTCCGCATCCAACGAGCATCCATAGCCCCAATAGAGTCACCCCAACGTCACAGACCTTGCTCCACTACCAACGAGCATCCATAGCCCTAGCAGAGTTATCTTCATACCCTCTCCTACTTTGCAAACATTTTGTATAATTGATTTATTTCGGCAGAATTCCCTGAGCGAGTGGGAGAGGAGGACGTTTGTTATCTGCAAGATGAGATGGTTACGGTGAAACTTTCTATCTCTGTCTTGAGGTACATGTGGTCCTTTCCAGCTTACCATATTTCCCTTTAGGTTTTACTAGACCACCAAGTGGACACTTCATCACTTGTTAAGTTTGTTTATTTACAAAGGTTAGATGAAAAACTCCATTAAGACAACAACAATTCACTCAACGTTTCTTGTGTTGCATGTAAGCATGAGTCAGGAACAGAGTTTGCTATACCAGAATTAAGGTCAACCAATGCCTTGCGGAACACAACTTCAAAGAGAAAAAATAATATAAAAGAGAAAACAAAAATAAAGGATTCCGCAATCATCCTACCTAAAAATAAAATATCATGAAAACACACACATTTTTTTAATTTATTTTTAATAGAAATATTGTTTCAGGGCTTGGCCATTCACCGAGAGGGCGTCAGGTTCCCCCCTCGGATTTTGCAATCAATACGTGTCTTCCCCAAGTTTTTCGGCTACCTAAAAAGTTCTGAGCCATAGATTCTGAAACTTAGATTGTTTTCCCTTCGGCTCATTCGTTCTGTCCCATTTCAAGACTAAGTCTCATACTTCAAAATTCTTCTCTTTGGCCTTATGCTTGTCAAACCACCTTTTAACTATCTGCTGATGAGCAATGAACTTTGATTTTTCTTTCTCCCTTTCTTCTTCAAGCATGAGGAGGGTATCAATTCTTTGTTGAATAACCTATGAGGGTTGTCCTCTAGAACCTTGCGCAAGCTGAAGAGATGGAATATATAGCCCGTTCGGGAGAATGGCCTCTTGTCTGTATACCAGAAAGTATGGGGAATTCCCTATAGCTTCCTTGGGTGTTACTCTATCGGCCCATAAGGCATTATGAATTGAACTATGCCAATTCCTCTGGTTGTTTGTAAATGTTTTCATTAATATCCTCACTAGGTTCTTATTGGTTGATTCTTCCAGTCCATTCCCCTGTGGATAGTAGTTTGCAGAGTATCTGATTGTGATTCCTTTGTATAGAGAAAACTCTAATAATAGGGTGGAAGAAAAGTAAGCAGCATTATCAAAAAAAAAAATAGAAGGCATACCGAACCTTTTGATCAGTTGTTGTTCTATGAATTAGATTACCACCTTTTTATTTACATGAGTCAGAGGGATGGCCTCTTCCCATTTCATGAAATAGTCTATGGCAGTCAGTATGTATCTATGT
The DNA here is from genome assembly GCA_032191745.1 of Picea mariana. Classification (NCBI taxonomy): domain Eukaryota; kingdom Viridiplantae; phylum Streptophyta; class Pinopsida; order Pinales; family Pinaceae; genus Picea; species Picea mariana. The sequence goes on along the minus strand of JASDQU010013973.1, from coordinate 164,251 downwards.
TGTTTTGAAGAACTTGATGTAATTTCTTCTATGACATCTAACCCTGATTGCTCGAATGGTCTAGATATGGCAACAGTTTGGAGTGGGACAATTGCTCTCTTTTCCCTCCCCGCGCTCATTTGACAAGTTTTACATTTCCTAGCGTATGTGTGAGCATCTCTAAATAGAGTAGGCCAATAATAGTCAACGCTCAGTATCTTATGAGCGGTGGTATGCCCTGCAAAGTGTCCACCTATTGGACCATCATGGAGATCCTTCAGAACCTTGTTTGTGTCTTCACGTTCAAGACATCTTAAAAGTACCCCATCATAATTAACATGGAAGAGAACCAAATTTATGAGGCGATATTATGTTGATTTTAGTCTGAGATCTCTCCCTTACTTAGGGTTTAGGTTTCCTGGGGAAGTCCCATGATGCAAGAGATAAGTTAGTTTCCCATACCAAGACTCTTGCCTTGGGGGAACATATAAAGATTCACTACACCATATTGCCAATTCGTTCTCCCACTTGGGGTCTTCATTTACTTGGTCATGGGCTTCAACAACTAGTTTACACAATCCTTGTCCCTTAACCAGTTTGGCAGGTTTTATATATAGATCAAATTCTTGGACCACTTCCATCAAGTTTCCTCTTCTTTTCCCCATCTCTTGTTGAGTGAATAGGGATCAGACTGCAGGATGAGGCACAATGAATTTGGTGTCATTTTTTAGGATGTAAGATCTGAAATGTTTTACTGCCTTGTACACCTCATAAGCTTCTTTGTCTATAGAGGGGTAATTTAGTTCAGCCCCTTGGAGATTAGTGCTCATAAATGAGACCAACGCCTCATTGTTTTCATCATCCTTTTGGGTCAATACTGCAGCTAATGATTGGTCGAAGGAAAAAGTATAGAGGAAAAAATATTTGCTAAAGTCGGGACTTCAAAACACTAGAGCTTGAGATATTGTAGTCTAAATATTGCTAAAAGCACTTTTTCGTTCATCATCCCACTTAAATTCAACATCTTTGTGGATAATGTTTTGTAAGGGTTTGATAGTTTCAGTGAAATCGGGGGTGAAATTCCTCAAAATTTTGATTTTTCCAAAGAAGGATTGCATAGCCTTTTTGTTGTGGGGTAAGGGAAGCTGAGATATTGCCTTAATTCATTCCGGGTCTATGAAATTTTTTTCTTGAGATATAATATGACCTAGTAGTTTACCTTCCTCGACACCAAAAATGGTTTTATTAGGTTTAAAGATATACCATATTTCCTACACCTTTTGAAAATCTAGGTTAGGTGTTGGATGTGATCTTCCCTATTCTTTGAATACACAGTCACATCGTCTAAATAAACTACTACACAATTGTTGATTAGTCCCCGAAAAGATACATCCATGGCCCTTTGAAAGGTTTCCCCTGTATTGATTAACCCAAAGGGCATTCATTTATAAGAAAATTTTCCCCACTTGGTTCGGAAGGTAGTTTTCAATCGGTCTTCCTCTGAAACTAGAACTTGGTTGTAACCTAAAAAACCATCCAACAAAGAGAAAATCTCAGAACCAGACATGGTTTGTAATATTTTCTCCATCGGTGGGATTGGGTAGTTGTCCTTTTCTGATTCTCTATTGAGGTTTCTAAAATCCACGCACAGACAGATCTCCCCATACTTTTTCCTGACAAAAACTGAATTTTCTACCCAAGCAAAGTGTCTAACCTAAAAGATAATTTTATCATTTAGTAATTTCTTTAACTCCTGAAACATGAGGGGTTCCAGAGATGGGTGGTACTTCCATAACTTTTATTGGAAGGGTTTTACTTCAGGTTTTAATGATATTGTGTGTTGGATAATACGAGTGTCATAAGTTTTCATATCTCGGTATGACCATGCAAAAGACATCTTGATATTCTCTGAACAATTTGAGATAGGATTTCCTTTCTTCTTTAGATACTGTCTTGCCAAGATTTATATTCTTATGGTTCTTTGGGGTTCCTAGATTTATAGTCTCGTACATGGGACATAAAATCTGTGTCTTTGCGTTTTTTGACCCTTTAAATCTTTCCATTAAGTTAAATATGTTCTCCAAATTGGCTACCCCTTTCGGTATCGTGTGAAACCTTGGTTTGTCAGTTGATTGATCCATTTCAACTCTTTGTTCATGGGGACCAGTTTCTGCTAGTTTTTCTTGGAATACTTCATCATCAATAGCCAAGTCTTTAAAATTTTTGTGATTGGTTAAGAATTTTATGATCTGTACATCTCCTTTAAAGGCCTTCCGATTATAAATATTGTTGGGCACTGATGATTTGTAGAGTAGCTCCATAGTGAACTGAGAGGATTCATAATCTTCTAAAGGGGATAGCCTCGAGGCAGCAATGGCCAGGGAATCATCAAGAGTATTATTTTTTATGGGGATCACTGTAATGTTGAAGTCTTTGAGATGCTCTATTAGCCTATGCACTTCCTGTCGATAATTACTTAGGTGGAGATATTTGCAATGTATAGTGTTCCTTACTTTCCTAGCGATGATTTCAGAGTCTCTAAAAACCTTTAGTTCTTTAACATTTAAGTCTGGATTTATTTATCCCTTGCACTAAAGATTCATACTTAGCGGTGTTATTAGTGCATTCAAATTCTAGTCTGCAGGACAGGGAATTTTGTTTACCCTTCGTATCAATGAGGATACACCTTGCTCTGGATCCTTCTTGTGACTTAGATCCATTAAAGTACAAGGTCCAAACTTGCGAGCGAAAACCATCAGCTTCTCCTTTCCTATCAATTTCCTCCTCTCCACATATTTGCTCTGTGGTCTTCAACAAAGGTTCTTGACAGAAGAGAGTTTCTTCCGCCGTCGTCGGTACATTTTCTTGAAAAGTCATTTCGGAGTTTTGAGTAAGAGGAACATCAGATGAGAGAGGGGAGAAATTACTGAAATCAGAATCACAAGAATAGTTTCTTAGTACGGGGAAATATTCTGAAGAGGGTTCGTTAAGGAATTCTAAATTGGTGAAAGTATGTTTGAGATACCATTCCCTATCGATTTTGATCATGTTTGTGTGTCCCTTTAATGGCAGCCGAAGGTGAGCCTAGTCTGTGCTAAAATATCCATTCAACTCCCATACCACTCTCAACTAAGTAGTAGTCCATAGGCTTATGGTATATCTACTACAATGATGTCAATTACTTGACCAAATTTTGGGTGTGTCACCATTCTGATCATGACATCCATGAGTTCTCTAATGACTTCCACCTGGGTTTTGTCCAGTTGTATCACATGTTTATCACTTTTGAGAGGGATTTCGTTTAATTTCTTGCAGATAGATAATGGCATAACATTGGAGGATGCCCCTAAGTCAACTAAACAATTATGGAGGTTTATGTTGAAGAATTCAAATGTCAAGAGGAATGGTGGGACAAAAGGATTTCCATTTTTATCTTCAGAGAAAGTGTTTACAATTGGTTTATTTCTTAGATCCACGGGGGATGGATTTTCTCCTTGGTCAATGCTTGTTATAGGAGTTTCTACTAACTTCAGGGCTTGTAACAAAAAGTCCTTTTGCTAGGGAATTCTACACTTGTCCATGACTGATATACTTGCCTTCAATTTTGTAGATCTTCTACTATGTTGTAGTCTACCTTTGTTTATTCTTGTGTATGGATGTTTATAGGATTTCTTTGGGGAACAAAAGGTGCTTTTGGGTGATTGGACATTTGTTTCCCCCTCAAATTTTGGGCAATAGTAAATTCGTTTGAGACTGACTGACCCCTAGTTAGCATTTTCATGGCCAAAACCTCAGTGAGTGGTTCTTGAACCTCAAATAGATCATCGGAAGGCATCGGTAAATTAGGATCCCACAACAGCATGGTTGTTTCCTCCTAAAGGTCAACTTCTTCCTTATCAACAATATTCATCATTGAGTCGCTTGGTTGTTTGGTAAGGGAAACTTCGTCTAGGAACCGATTGGCCATCAAACTCATGGTATGCACCCATTGGGGACAATATCTTTCAAAATGTCTCTCTTGGTGATAGGTACAGAAAGAGTCAGATGGTACATTGCCCAATTCAATGTTTAAGTTGGATGGGGGAGTTTCAATTGCTTTGAATGATGGGTTTCTTTTTAAAAAGGGTTTATAGGGCCTTTGGCTTGGTTTCCTTCCCCTACACTTCTTTTCATGTCTATGATTTCATTTGGAAACTTCTTGATCATCCATTGTAGGTATTCTATATCTCCATTTTTGTTTTCAGGACATTGTTCTGTTTGTTTCTTTGAGGGTCTGGTAAAAAAGAGTCCTCTCCTGGGTAGAGGTTGAGATTCCTTCTTAACTAATGAGCCCTGCCCTATTTACATCCCTTCATTTGGAATTCAATTGTTTTTGCTTCCTCGAATTTCTTATCTAGGGTCGTTTTGGCATCCCTTTTCACAAACATGGAAATGGAAGCAGGGAGAGCATTAGCATATACTTCGATTTGCAAATCCTGAGAGGGTTTAGATTCGGGTTGGAATTTGTTTAGGATAGTGGTGAACCGTTGATTGAATTATTTAAACTTTTCTTTTGAACTCATGTTGGCGACGAACAAATCAGCCATCAAAGCTCTTGTAGTGGTTTCTTCTGCAAATTTCTCTAAAAAATCATTTTGAAACTTTGTCCAACTAGTTATGGACCCTACAGGCAAGTTAAAGTACCACGTGGAGACTCAATTCTCAAAGGTACAAGGGAAAATCCTGCATACTATGTCTTCATGTTGGAAATTCATCAGTCTAATAGCTAGTATGAACTTTTTGATATGGTCTTCAGGCAATCCTGAGGTTTCAGGGTCAAATTTAGGGAGTAACTTTTCTGGATGTTGGGGGAGGTTATGTACTCGTTCGATGATTTCCAGAGCATCTATGGCCAACCATGGTTGATTATTATGAGGTGGGTTTCCCCTTTCTTCATTATGATCATTGTTATCCCCCATGTCATTTGACTCTGAAGCTGAGAGATCCGAGTTAAACCCTTCCTCGTCAAATTCAAAATCATCGGGCTCAAAGTGGTTACCAGCTGGTGTTTCAGGATTATATTAAGGGGATGTTCGATCTCGATGAGGGAGAAATATATCAGGTCTTCTATTGTGTGAACCAAAACCTAGTCGGGGGTGTCGACCATTGGTTTGCTTACTTATTTTCTACGAGGAAGTAACATAGCTAAAGGTAGTGCTCCAATTTGTTGGGCGTAAGTTCTTGTGATTCTTCTGAACTGGTTCAACTCCTCGTGGGGAAGAGCATAAGGTATTTTAGGGAATAAATGTTCTCCCTTTTGTTGGGGTGAGCTACTCATTTCAGGAGTACTTAGTGAATGTGGGTTGTCTTGAGAATGACTAGCCATGCATGTGGGTTGTTTTTTAATCTAAAGGATGGGTGAAATATTATATTAGAAATATTTTTATCCATTCATTCATCAGGCCCTCCTTCTAGCATTGATTCTATTGAGGGGTCCTAAATCCCTTTAACTCAACAACAGGAACCAAACCCGCCATTGAGGCCCAATTAGACTCTGCAGTGTTTGATAATGGAATGGTTCTCCAGATCTATCAATCTGACCAAATAATCGATGGGCTTTACATAGTGATTGACATAATATATTCTTATGAAAGTTTCTTCTCCAGTTTAAACGTTCTCTTTTTTGTATTTTCTTTATTAGATGGGTCTGATAAAAATATGTGTGCTGGTATAAACTAGTTGGGTAAAAGGGGAATCTTAACTACTGAAGAAGATTGAGCTTGGGATCATAACCCTCATGCTCAAGCATGCAGAAAAAGATTTTCACACCCATGACAAGCCTAGTACTAATACATCAACTTGTTGGTATTTCAATTATTGACAGAGATACAATTATTGAAAGAAAACATACATGCAATAAAATGATGGAAAGAAAAATATTTTCCTTAGATCTAACCACTAATCACACATTAACACAACGATTTTCTTTCCATTATTAAGAGAAAGAACTACAAAAAATATTGAATCAACTAACTTATCAATAGATTCAGAAACTCTTACTCGTTAAAACATCCATTCATGAGATAAACTTGGAAGTAATTCCTCCTTAGATCCAATCACACATGCCTTTGATGAAAAACAAAAGTTTGTATCTAGTCCTAAAACTGGACTTCTCAATTAAGGTAGTTTTGAAATAGTTGTTTACAATTCCAAAAATGAGGGTCTTTGCCAAAACCATCGACCCTTTCTAAAAGGTTGATCCCATTATTTATAACAAATCATTAACTAAAAATAACTATCAAAAGTGCGAGCTAAGTAAAACAAATCATCACCACATGGTGCTTTCATCTCTCTTTCTTCTAAGACTCATCGCATGGTTTCACTGAAGTGGATGACTCTTCTCATACTTTGACCATTTGATGAAGAGTTCCTCACAAGTGTTGGCATATGGGAATCTATGTTGGTCCATCGGGGCCGAAATGATCTCCTTTACTTCTACTGCACGTGCCCGATAATTGACTATTTTAACACTTAATTGTTGTAATATTGTTCGAGCCTTCATCGGGTGCTCCATGAACTGTTCTACTTGAACTTGCGCCATGTTTTCCACCTTTGCTATCTCTGTAGTGCATGATGAGTCTTGTTCTGCGTGTTGTTTGACTAATTCATACAAGTTGACAGAGTCCTTAAGTGAGCCAAATTCTAGGAGATTGATGTCTCTCATCTCTCGATTGATCTTGTCCCAGCTCCTTTCGCAATCGACCCATTTTTCTTGAATCTCACGCTGAGGTTCTTGGACCATTTTTACCCAATATTTGACTACCTTACTTATGATCTGATCTATGATGCTATCTCTTAGCACCTGAATGTTGTTCTCTTCGGCATCTTGACCCTTTTGAACCGCGTTGATTTAATCAATTCTTTCCACTGCTTGGTGGGCCTTGTCATACCATCTTTCAACATCCTTGCAAGTCGCTAGCCATAAGGGTGTCTTCATGGAAGTCGGTTATCCCTGCAGTGAAAAGGTGTCGTTTCACTCGTGAATTTTTTATAGGCATCTTGGAACTCACTTCTCAAAAACACTATGGCCTGTGTGGAGTCCTGATAGTATTTCTCCAAATGGCATAGTTGTTCCAACTCCTTTAGAGTAGCGACCAGTTCCTCTTCATATTTCCTCACTTTATCCAAGGTGGAATCTGTGATAAACATCTGTGCACCGATAAGCTCAAACGTCTTGGTGTGCTCTGTGATGATCAATTTCTCCTCTGTGGTGATGAGGATCAAACTGTCCAATGTAAGCCTCCTCTTCTTAGTGGTTCTATTCATGATGGCTTTCCTCTTTTGGTCATAGGATATTGCTTGTATATCGGTGACCTCATCAACAGGTTCGAC